>VMDO01009657.1:0-76087 GCA_007922755.1 Pedetes capensis
CTGTGTCAGTGCTTCCCTGCTCTTGATAGGGTTTTTTATGGCTGATTGTTCTTGGGGATTGTTTTGGGAATGGGCTGCCAGGTCCTTCTCCTGTTTTTATGGGGCTGAGGTCAAACCCAGGACCTTAGAGCAGGCAAAGCAAGCAATCTACGAAACTGAGCTAAACTCCAGTTACATCGTCCTTAAAAGGCTTCACTGGCAAGCCGGATATGGTGGCTCATGCCTATAATCCCAAGTGACTCCAGAGGCAGTCTGCGTAATTTAACAAGACCTTGTCTCAAAATGAAAAGTAAAAAAATGGGCTAGGGGTACAGCTCTTGCAAAGCATGCAAATGTGAGATCCTGGGTTTAATCCCCCAGAATCGCAAAAAACAAACAAAAAACAAACAGCAACAACAACAACCAAAAAAGCCTACAAAAAACAAACAAAAGCTTAAATGGCTGCTTAAAAATCTTTCAGTATTTTCTTGTTAGCCACAGAATAAATCTCAAATATCTCAGTATGACTTATGGTTCTTTTCTCACATCCAGTACATTACGGATCTTAATCGCTGTACAGTTCTTCCAAGCTCTTGTCAGACTCCTGAGCTACCTTTGCTACTTCCTCACACATACACCCCTATCACCGCCTCCCTGTTACTAAGTCTCTGTAGAGTCCCCTAAGGCAGGTTAGTTCACCTTCTGTGCTCCCACTGAATCCTGTACTTAACTCTGTCACATTCATGTGTCAGACTCTAAAAGTTCCTGTTTACTTGACTGTATTTACAAATAGACTATAAACATCCCGCAAATAGTGATTTTGTCTTTCTCAGCAACGTATCCTGATGCCTCACATGGTATAATAAACAGTTGCAGTTGTCCAATACATATTTTACTAAAATTTTTAATTTAAATTTTAAAAACCAAATTTCAGAAACCAAAAACTAAGTCACATTAAATTCCATCTCACTTTTTTTTGCATCTATGTTTGTCTCTAGAGCAAATAATCAGATATTGAAAATTTTCGGGGCACTTCAGTGAAATATATTTATTTATGGCTACTTAATTAAACTTATAAATTGCTCAGCCCAGACTGAAATTGCATATATTATCTATATTATCAGATAGGGCTGCTGACACACATATCTATACACACACAACACACACATACACATATATATGTATTTTCTGGTATGGTACAAAGGAAAGTAATTTATGAAATCATCTGAAATATTCATTTCTATAAAGCTAGCATTAGGAAAAGGGGTTTCTCTTTTATTTTGAAAATCAACCAGTTAACACTGTTTAGAGTACAAATACAGCAATAAGAAATGATTCTGGTCCAATATCAGCAGTTTTGGTGAATATTTGTAATTAAGAAAAAATGTTATATATACTTTTGCTTCTAAAAATATTAATGTTGTAAAAGCTATGTATATATCCATTGCCAGAAAGTACTGATTTATACACTGAAATAAAAAATATTTTTAAGAAGAATAAAACTAAATGTATTCCTGAACATGTTTGAATTAATGTAGAAAATGATGAAAAAAAAAAACAACAGTATTTAAAACAAAAGGATTATGTATCATTCTAAGAGTGAAACATCACAAAATTTATAATTTATGGGCTAAAACATGAGGTAGTGACTCAGCAGAGGCAGGAGGATCTTGAGTTCAAGGCCAGAGGCAACCTGGGTAACTTACCAAAACTGTCTCAAAAATAAAAAATAAAAAATGAGCTGGGAGTGCATCCAAATGGTAGAGCACATGCAAATTATGTGTGAGGCCCTCAGTTCAACTCTCTAGTATCATAAAAAAATGAGGTATTTGTGAAGTTAGATAATTTACTACTATATATGAAATTATATTTATATTATCAATTATACTGAATTTTTGAAGTTAATTTTATCTTATAATCCTTAAATAGTCGAAACATTATAAACTCAAGTAATTTTCAAGATCACTAATAGTAAATCACACAATTATCTATAACTCAAAGACCAATTTGCATAATTTTAATGCATTTAAAAATGGCTCCCAAATCCAGAAATAATGGGATAGATTTTCTTTAATTCATTGTTATTTTCTTTAAAATTTGGCATTTCCTAAATCTTTTTTCACCTATAAAATTCTAACAACTACTCTCATACATAATCATGCCACCAAAATTAATCCTATTGAAAGGAAAATTTATACCAACTAACTTTAAAAACTTCCTTTCATTCTCCCTATACATTAGAAATAACCACCTGGAACAAATAAGGTAAAATATTACCACTGTTTTGCCAGTTATGAAAGGGAAAACATGTAAATAAGGTCTACAAAATTCTGTGGTAATGGTTCACTCCATAAATATGAGAACCACATGACGATAAAGGGCATAACCTTTTAAGCCACACCAACTGCGTTTAAATTCCAGCGCCACAACTGATTACTTGTGCAACGTCTTCTTTTTTACCTCAGCTTCTTCTTGAATGGGTGTTAAATACAGTATATATTTTATAGGGGCTATATTAGGATTAAATATATTAATCTATGCAGAGTACTCAGAACAGTACCTAGCATTAAACTATGTGATGGACATTGTGACAAATGCTAGAAATAACTGATAGTAAGGAAATCATGATTTCCATTTTCATGAATTTTTCAACTGGTGCACTAAAGGATATACTGATAATCTTTTTATATTTCTATTCCTTTTTAGGTATAGTGGTTTTGTAAAGTGGTATAGTGGTTTTAGGTATAGTGGCTTAATTATAGTAATGGTGTACTTCACTGTTGAATTATATGGGATGGCATACTGCTCCTTCTTTTATTGGTAATTCCATCTTTAACTACCAGAAACAAAGGTCAAATCACTTCCAGAATAACTGGTGTTGAAATGGCTTCAATATCAATGCATGTATAGTAATGTCATGAGACTCATTAGTTGTACATTAAAAATTACCAATTTAAATTAAGAAAACATAAAACTTGTCTTCCTCTGCCTCTCCCAATATGCCCATGATCTGTCATAGCATGCACACCTGGATTTGCAAATCCTCTGCTCATTCCTAAATAATTTTCCTTTTTTTAAAAAAAGCATTACTATAGCTAAACCATATGTATTTATAGTAAAATGATACTTACTCTCTAAAACCTATTTTCAATAAATACTTCTAGTTTATGTTGTCCAGTTGAAGACTATCTAATTTGTATTATTTTCTTAAGTTTTACATATACACACACCCATACATTCTGGTAATTTAAGTGTAACATTTAATAAAATTTAGTGTATAATTGATGTTTGGTTTTAGGTTACTGAGAAAATACTAAAGTAAATGTTTAATTCATATTGTATTTAAACATATTCAATTAAGACCCAGTACCTAAATTTACTAAAGTGTTGTAAGTGTTGTGCATTATATTAAAGAAATTTGCTTCTTTGGTATATCACATTTTCCCTTCTATTAAAATAGTAGAGAAGAGAAGAAAATAAACAACAAAAGCAAATATCTCTTCTTAAATCTTGAAGTAAATTTTCTAAATCATTGAATTATTATTAGAAGTAGATGATAACTGTATTTTAAATTAGAATACATGATCACTTAATAGATATCTCTTTTGTTCTTACTGAGCCAAGTGTGATGGCACCTACCTTAATCTCAGTGACTCAGGAGGACTCAGGAGGCAGAGGCAGGAGGAGTGCAAGCCCCAGGCCACAGGGAGCCTGTGTAAGTTAGTGAAACTCTGTCTGAAAAAGTTAAAAAAAAAAAAAAATAGGGTAGGGGTATGGCTCAGTGGTTGAGCACTTGCAAAAAGCACTCATGAGGCCCCATGAGGCCCTGAGTTCAACTCCCCAGTGGGGGGGGGGGCGGGGCGGGGAGGAACCATAAATGTAAAGCTGAGAATTTATACAATATAACTCTTTAGCATGAAAATATACTTAAAGTCTATAGATATAGAAATTTGTTTTTCAGCCTATTTATTAAAAAAATACATTTAAATATTGATCTAGAAAATCTTAGCTTCTCTGAATTATTTTTCAGAGTCTGCTTTATAAATTCTTATTCACTTTGGCAAAATAAAAATTGTCTACTCAATCCCCCAAAAATATGTAAAGTGATTATATTTTTAAAAACAAACAAAAAGGACTCTTTATACAGATAAGTATTTACAAGGAAAGAAAGGAAATTCTGTAAGCCTTTCAAAATCAATAAAATGTTTCAGTATATATCTTAGAATCACTCTCTGAATACCGAATTCTTTCTTCCCTGAAACAATTACCTAAAAATATGTCAGGTGAGATTTGATATATTAAAATCATGCCTTGGTCACTGATCAAAAAGTCATTTTGCATTTGGAAATCCCATGCCATAAATCTGGAGTTAAAAGAGGGTGCCTAAGAAAATTTCACAAAACATTTATGTGCTTTTTATCTAAACTGTAAAGAAAAGTTAAAATGATACAATTAATTGGTCACTAAATAGCTTACTGATGTTACAAAGACACAAATTTCCAGATACAATTAGATCCCAAGTTTTAATTCTTCACCTTTACTAACATAACATTTTAATTTATATTTACATATATGTGTGTATGTGTGGATACATATATTCAAGCAAATTTTTTAGCATATTAGTTATTTGAGGCCTACAAATAAACTCAAAAACAGTATTTCAAACATACTTCTTTCATACTTTGGGAAAAGTAAATTTTGATTTAAAAAATATCATTAAGAAGCTGTTGCGTTGTATTTCTAAGAAATTTAACAAACAACACTGTCAAGAGCTTCCTGTAGCTTCACTTCAGTTGTGAAAAGCTTCATTTTGAGAGACTAGGAGAATGAAACTTAGGATATGGACATAAGATTTGATTTGTTAAATTTAGTTATTATTGGGAGGTAATTTCACGTATAAAACATGACTAAAATAAGTGAATTTTCTACACAGCTAAAAATAAAAATGTGATAACCACTTTAAAACCACTTTAAAATTCTGCAATACAGATAACTTTTCAAAACAGAGTAATTATTGATATAAGTCTTAAAAATATATTTAAACACTACTTGATGTTGACAATCATATCGAAAGACTGTAATACAGATTCCATTTATTTTTAAATGACCTTTCCTTGATTTTATCTTTTCTCTTTAATATTTATTTTCTAAATGTAGAGGCAAAACCTCAGAGGAAATGGCTTCTCATAATTCCATCCATTTACTTATTTTTAAAGAATTAACAGGATCCTAAAAAGTTTGTTATATATTGGAAATAGAAAATCAATATATTAGTGTTTCTATCACAGGAAAATATTGTCCCATTTACAATTAAAATGTTTACTTCTAATTTTGAAGTTACATAGAATTCTCCATGGAATGAAAAATTACAAAAAATACAATTTATCAGTAGACACATAAAGTAAATATATTTTTTTCAAACATGGACTCTTGTGTTTATTTATAAAGAATGAGAGTACTGTAAAAATATTTTCGACACTACAAATGAGGATTATTATCTCAATTTCTGAAGAAATGGCTCCCTCAATGCTTTCTTCAAACATTCAAATCCCAGCTTAATAAAAACAAATGGCATTCCTTATTTCTTCAAAATTGCATTCAATATGATACACCTTGCATTTTTAACAAGACACTAACACTTTTTATATGTAGTAATTAAGCATTCATAAGCCTGAGTTGAGGCTGTAGGGCTTGGGGTATGATGGGTTGGTATGATAAATATATTTATAACTTCCAAACTAATGAATTTAAATTTGTAAAAATAAATAAAAGGTAAGTAAAAGATATAAAAGCATAGGCTGACTAATTTCTGAAAGTGGTATTTGGTATTTCATCATGGGCCTATTTAATTATAAAACGTATAGTATCATTAGAGAATTTTAATATTTCTATCTCTCAATAATTTTATCCAGTTCTGAAAAGTTCAGAGACTTAATTTGGCAAGATAAAAGAATATACTTTTGTATCTAACCAAAAACTAAACTGCATATTTACTATATTAAGTTTTTGGAAAACATGTATAAATATTGGCTTCCAAATTATTTTACTTACTGAACCCTTCAGTTTCCAACTCTGTTTTTCAATAAAACTGGAAAACATTCTAAAAGACAAGTATTCCTTTAAGTAAAATATGCTAACAAATAACAGTTGCCAAATAAGAATCTATTCAATAAAATTTAGCCAAGAATGACCAACCATAAAGGTCTCCATTCTCCAAACTAATCCCCAACTTAATAAAAATGTTTCCAAATGCATTTCTAGAGACTGCATGATTAAATAACATTTTGTCTTGCTAATTAGTTTAATATCAATAAAAAAGGATGGTTTTAAATTACAACCTATAAAGACAGATATGAAGATAAACTTTACTCAGGGTTGTTTATTTCTTTTATGGATGAAAAGGCATCTAGATAAACTATTCAGTATGATAGTCTAGAACAATGGTGCAAAAGCCTAAAAAAAAAAAGAAAAAAGAAAAAAAAAAGCCAAGTTATGCTTATTAACGAAATCAATTTTTTTACTGCCCTCTAGTGGCAGAGTCAAGTTACTATGACGATGAAAGTCTGATTAGGAAGACACATGACTGGGGCTATAAAAAGATCTTGAAAAATAGAACAGAAAAATTTTACACCATATGTCACACTTTATTATAGGTTAATTATTAAACAAAATAAAACTAAATACGAAGCTCACATTTTATTTGCTAAAAAAATTAATAATGACATGGGCAGAATAATAGCAAAACATTGTCTATCAACCATTAAGTTCAGGGGTTAAGTGGCACTAAAATGTTGTTGTTGTTGTTGTTGTTGTTGTTGTTGGGTGCTGCTGAGTTGGGTCGGACTCATAGCGACACTATGTATAACAGAATGAAACGCTCTCGGACACTATGCCATGCCTGGCACTATGTCAGTGCTCCTCTCCTATTCATAGGGTTTTTGATGGCTTATTGTTTGGGGATTGTTTCAGGAGTGGGCTGCCAGGTCCTTCTCATATTCTTATGATGCTAGGGATCCAACCCAGGGCCTCAGAGCTTGCAGAGTAAGGACTCTACCAACTGAGCTAAACCCCAGCTCCGGCACTAAAATAGGCAATTAAAAATGAAATTTGGTAAATTTTCTCTACATGGCATGGCATTGGACAAAATTTGATTATTTAATGTACTGGACCAATTATTTATAGTGTGTAGTTATAAAGAATCAGAATACTGCAAAAATAATGTTTTCAACCATTACAAACGAGGATCATCCCAGTTATAAAGGTAATGTAATGTTCTCTAAAATTCAAAATTCTAAGCAAATAAAAATGTAAAGGCATTTAAATTCCACAAAAACAAGTCAAGTAAATATTCACATCTGGTAGAGCACATGCCTAGCATGTGCAATGCCCTGGGTTGGATCCTCATCATTGCCACAAAAGAGAAAAGTTCATGAAAGATAGTTTTGGAAATTGATATTACCATATATAAAATTTACAATTGGTATGTTATAAAAGTATACACAATTTCTAACTAAATTAGATTTTGTTCTGCTTTGTAACCAATTAGTCATAGGTCTTCTCCATGCATTTTCCATACCTTTTGCGTTGATTTTATTCATTATGTTTTGCTTTGTTTTCAACATTCATTTTTCATAATTATAAATAAATGATCTTAGGACATAAAATACTATCTTATTTAAGACCATTAAAAATAGGTATTGAGAGCCGGGCGCAGTGGTGCACACCTGTAATCCCAGTGGCTCAGGAGGCAGAAGCAGGAGGATTGCAAGTTCTAGACCAGAAGCAGTCTGCTTAACTTAGCAAGACCCTGTCTCAAAAAAGTAAAAAAAAAAAAAAAAAAAGGGCTGGGGGTGCGGCTCAGTGGTCCAGCACTTGAAAAGCATGCAAGCGCGAGGCCCTGGGTTCAACACCGAGTATCGCAAAGAAAAAAAAAAATATTGAGCTGTGTGCTGTGGCATATGCCTGAAATCCCAGTTTCTGTGAAGGTGGAGGGAGGAGGATCTCAAGTTTGAGGCCAGAGGCAGCCTGGTGACTTAGCAAGACTCTGTCCCCAACAGGGGCAGCCTAGTAACTTAGTAAGAGGCTTCCCCAAGAGAAAAACAAGACAAAGCAAAACAAAACAAAAAAACAACCACAGGGGCTGAGGGTGTGGGTCAATGATAAAACATCTTCAAAGTACGCACAAGGCCTTGGGTTCAACCCACTACTAAAAAAAATTAAAAATAAAAAAATAAATATTGAAAATTAAGTAGAAGATGAACTTGTTTTTTATCAGTGTAACTCAGATGTGATTATGGCATCTCATATATAAAATCTGTTAAAGTTTGTGCTATAATAAAAAATTATAATCTTTAGGAACTTATGTAACTTATTCATATAGCTTTCCTTAGAGCAAAATCTTAGAAAATGATAGAGAAGTGACACAAATAAAAGACATTACAAATAATGGCAAAAAAGTTACTGCAGGAGGGTTGCAAGAATCAAATAGGAAAGGCTCTATGCAGCTCCATTCTTTTTCTGTTTTGATTCTTTAGCAACTCTGACAGAATAAAATACATTGTAAGCTTGGTGTTTTTGTTTATCTATCTTGGTACTACTCATGGCTACCAGGTTCGTCTTCTTAGGGGTCTGAAAAACTGAAGAAACGCAATTATGTCAAAAGGTAGAAGATAGAAGGGCCTAAATACGTAACTCACTCACGATGTGCACAAAGGCTCTTTCTACATACAGGTGGCACAATCTCTACTCAACTGTCTAGGTTCTAAGATTTCTAGGTTTCTAAGGTACTAGAGTATAAACTGCAGCTGTACCAATGTGGAGTCTGATCCTGTCAGTTCCTGGGGGGCTAACCAGGGTTGGACCTGGTTATTACTTAGATGGGAGACTGCCTGGGAACACCAGGTGCTGTAGGTTTAGAAGGATCCAGCAGCTCACTCCCAAAAAACAATGTGCCATTGAAAACCCTATGAATAGCAGAGAAGCAGTGATAATGGTGTTTCACCTGTTGTACATAGGGTCACTATGAGACAGACACTGACTCAACAGCACCTAATAGCGGCAGAATATAAATTGCTTAAAGGTTTTCATCAAGTCAAATTGTTGTTGTTAGGTGGTATCAAGTAACAAAGCAGAACATAAAATTTCTTTCTCAAAATTGTTAAAAGGTTTATTTTATATGGTCTTTGTTGTTAGGTGCCGTCCAGTCAGGTCCTACTCATAGTGACCCTATGTACAACAGAAGGAAACACTCCCCAACACTGTGCCATGCCTGGCACTATGTCATTGCTTCTCTGCTCTTCAAAGGGTTTTCAATGGCTGATTGTTTTAGGATTGTTTTTGGGAGTGAGCTGCCAGGTTCTTCTCTCATTTTTGCAGTCCTGGGGACTGAATCCAGGGCCTCAAAGAGTGCAGAGCAGCAGTCTACCTACTGAACTAAACCCCAGCCCCATCAAAGTCAAATAATCTGAAGAAAATGGACATTTAAAAGCATTGCCTTTAGCAACTATATCAATAAATACAGTAGATAAGATCTCCACTAAAAATAAAATATTAACTACAGCACAATCTTTGAAATTAATATCTGAAGTAAAAGATATCTCATAAGTATTTCTTTCTATCTTCATTTTGCCACAGATAGTGGCTATTCTTTGCTATGGAGAGTCTTATAAACAATACTGAACAAAGAGTCATGCCAGTTCAAAGTTCAGATACATGTTAAGAAACAGAACAAATCTGCATTTAAAAGCATGTTTTCTGGCTGAAAAATTTCTAAGAAATTTGTCAGAGTTTGATTGTTTCAGGAGTGGGCTGCCAGGCCCTTCTCCCATTTTTGTGATGCTAGGGATCAGACCCAGGGTCTTAGCACAGAGCAGCCCTCTATCAACTGAGCTAAACCCTATCGTGTGTGTGTGTGCGCGCGCGCGCGCACATGTGTGTGTGTGTGTGTGTGTGTGTGTAAAATGAAAAAAAAAAACTTAAGAGTAATAAGGAAAAGTCAGTGTGTACACTTCGATGTTAACGTAGCATGCCCAAGGTCCTGGCTTCAATTCCCTGCACAAAAAAGTACATGGATTCTCTCAACATTAAATGTACCACATAATCAGAAACATTAAAAAAGTAAATTCTGCCTCAAATATTCCCATAAATCTTATGTTAATTAAACATATGAACTCAGAAATGTGATATTTGAGGAAATGTGGCTTTAGACATTGTCTATATGAAACAGATTAAACTTTTAAAAATGGACATTAGTAACATTTCTGAAAATTCAAGTGTCAAAAACAATGTCAGGATTGATCTACTGTGAGACAATAGAACTGGTATTCTTTCATTTCTTCTGTCAATAATATATTCTTACAACATTACAACAGTTGATCTTCTGCAGTTAGAGATTCTTTAAAAAAGTATGCATAAATTCAATACAATAAAACTCAAATTACATGTATATGTATGTGTGATTGTGTATATAGTGTATAAATCTTGAAGAAATACTTTAGGCTGTTGAAGTTTTATGATGTTAATACCACTTTTTACTTTAAAAATCAACATTTTCTAACTCTTACAAAATTAGCAATTAAAATATATATTCATCCAGCATCTATCTAGAAAATCATCAATCTGGTCTTTAAATTCTCTTTTAATTTCTTCATCTCTTTTTTTTTCTCTTCATCAACCTCAAATAGTTAAACTTGAAATCACACACATGACCCACTGCCATATCATCTGTTTTCACTGACAGGAGATTGAAAAAAGGAATGCATCTGTTTTCTAAATCTGGAAATAGAGGAAAAGTAAAGATTTGGTAAATACTAAAATGGTTTAAGGTAAAGACGATTTTAAATACCCAGTAAAAATCTCTGGGGAATTTCAGCTATTGTATAAGACATCACTTAATCAAGTGTAGGTCACTTTGGAGGGAGTCAAGTAATACCACGGGGACTTATTTTGGAATGGTAAATGCCATTTCAGAAAGAAAAGAGGTTACACTTAGGGCTTCCCTCAAAATGTAGTCTCCGTAATTTACACAAAATAGTGACATCCCATGTATTCCACTTAAGCTGAAATATATTTGAACACACTAGAGAAATAGAACACAGAAATCAAATTTTGAATAGGACAGGACCTAAAAAGTTTAAATTCTCATTTGGAATCCAATTATCATAGCCACTTGAGGGATACTAAATTATTATTTATTCAATAAAGACAGAGATGGACACATCTGAGTGATTGTTCAATAGAGACAGATATTAAAACCATCTGTGACTACAGAAAGGTAAAACATATGATAAATTAGTCAGTGAAGATTAAAGCCCCAAGAGTGGACTTGCTACTACTTGTCATTTCCACAGTTAAATTTATGAACTGAATAAAGAAATATGTATATGTATGTAGGGAGATATTAAGGTTTCTAATAACATAAGCCACTAAAGTATTGATCCTTTAAGAACTGCAAAATGCTTTCTAAATTTTTTCTAGTACTACAGCATTTCAGCCTAACATTAATTACATGAAAACATATCTTCCCTAATAAATATGATTTGTTCACCAATCACAAAATTCTGCTGAATATTTAAACTTTCATAAAACTGACCTAGAACAAAATAAGAGCCAATGTTAAATAAATAATACACATAAATAATAGGAATCCTATTTGCTATGGTTTGAATGTTCCCTCCAAAACTCATATTGAAATTAAAATTGCCACTGTGATGCTAGCAAGAACTGGTCAGAAGAGGGTCCTTTAAGAGGTGATTAAGTCATGGGGACATTGCTCTCACAAATGGATTAAAGGATTTGGCTCAGTTGGTAGAGCGCTGCGCTGCAGTCTCTGAGGTCCTGAGTTCAATTCCCAGCACCGCAAAAATGGGAGAAGGGCCTGGCAATCCACTCCCAAAGCAATCCCGAAACAGTCAGCCATTGAAACCCCTAAGAGGGTCGCTATGAGTCGGATACTGACTCGACAGCACCTAACAACAACATATTATGACTAGGTTAGTTATAAAAGAGGGTAGTCTGTTCCCCTTTTCTCTTCTCCTTTTCTCTTCCCCTTTCTCTCTCCTTTCCCTCTCCCTCATTTTCCAAGTGTGTGATACCTTCTATCATGTGATAAAACAGCAAGAATGCAGATGCAGCTACTCAATCTCACACTTCCCAGTCTTGAGAACCACAAGCCAAGTAAACATCTATTGTGTATTATTTTCCTTGTCTATGGTATTCTCCTATAGCAACAGTAAACCAACTAAGAAACTACATCCAGAATTCTGTATTTACATAATTTGCAAATCACTGATACATTTTTAAAAGAATAAAAAGAATAAAAGTCTTACAAATGACCAATTTTTGAATAAAATAACAACTTATATGTTGGCATGTAATAGTCTTCTCCTCTCCTAACAGGAACTGAAATGACTAATGGATACCAGAAAATCACACTTACAGAGCCTATCACATTCACAAACAGCTGAGAAATGTGTGCTATATTGACTGTAGTTGTGACTCACTGGAAGGTACCTTCAATGAACTTGTACTGCCTTCCCTAAGAAACCTTTACAGTATTAGAGGACTTATATGGGAAATCCTGATGAATATGACTAGTATACTAGCAAGAGCTGAGATGTATAAATGAGGGAAGGTCTGAGATGAGACGAGAATTGCAACCCATTATGCATATGAAGATCAAAACTATTAGCAGCTACAATTGAAAGATTATATTCAAAGTTTAAGGCACAAATAAACAAGGTAAATTCAATAAAAAGAAAGCAGGACACAGAATATAAATATCACATACAGTAGAATTTATGATATACAAAAGCATTAATTTGAACTTAAAAGGATCTATTAGGGTTACAGTCTACAATGAGTATAAAAATGGCATGAATTCTATGTATCAAAGAAAAGAAAATGTTAAGAAACACATAAAAATGAAAAAAACAGTAGTGGAAGACGTTCACAATTTAACAGATCTTTTAAAACTATAAAAAACAAAGAGGCTTAAAAAGAATATTGTTGTTTATAATCAGTGATTCTCAATGAGAAACAGGTCTATGGGTCTGAGAATGTTGGAAATAGGTCCACAGTGGGAAGAGTTTGGGGTTGCCCCAATATCTGTTTAATATCTAAGGATACTTTTGGCATCTAAAAGACAAGACTCAGAGATATTAAGTATCCCAAAATACAAGGGAAGTGCCTTAAAAAGAAATTAACCCATTCACCATGCTAACAAGTACTGCATTTGAATTATACTCATTCATGGAAATAATAGATAAATTTGAATTTAATTTAATGGATACAGATCAAATGTTGATACCGACAAATAAGAATATACTTTTAAAGTATACTAGTGATCATAATATTTTGCTGATCATTTTTAAAAATGTATCGTCTATTAGACCAATGGTCTTCTAGCTGTTACCCTGTGATCCTGGACGTAAGGAGACAATTTCTAAAGGGAATGCAAGCCTGAATAGTTGCAAAAAATAACAAATTTAGCACTAGTATTGATTTGCCTTAAGTGGTGTCTATGCAAGAGATTTTCTTTTCTTCACTCCAGAAAGACTAGTTAGAAACTTACTATGAGACAATGTCCTACTCTTAGCAAACTAAGAAGTGATAAACAAACTGTTTCTCAATTAAACTAGGAATTATATACTCTACCTAATCTTGTTAAGGGATATATTTCTTAAATAATTTTATTTTTATAAATAATTTTTGTTAGAATGTGCTTATTTATTTTTAGAGCAAATGTGAATATATACTGATTAAAATTGTATTTAAAATTCATAGGGCATTTGTTTCTTTTAAGAGCGCTCTGCTATAGGACATTTTTAAAATTTAAATTTATATATACAATATTGTCTGTTTTAAATTTATATATTTATATGCTTGTGCTTATTGCAAAAGAGTACAATAAGTTAAATAGGGGTTTTCAAGAATAAAGGTATATTACATTAAAATATGGAATGTGGAATAAAAACAAATTTCAAAGAGAACAAAAATAATGTAAAATATTCTAGTGTCAAAGAGTTTTTAAATTTATGTGTAAATAAGTGACAATGAACATCAAATTGCTAGGGCATTTATTATTTATTGCCAATGGGCATTTACAAATTGTGATGTAGGTTTTATTCAAAATGTCAATATCTTGTCTTAGCTGGTGTGTTGTTGTGACAAACTGAAGCAATTTTTTATTTATAAATGTTGTGGGGTACAGAGTAAAAAGTCATTTGCAATATCCATTATGCAACTATTAAAACACTTTTGTTAATACATTCATTATCCTACATATTTTATAGAATAGTATAAACTAAAGAAGAAAAGAAAAAAAGCAGGAGTTTAAGTATGTAATGAAAATCATATGCAACTATGGGTTATTTTTTCATTTTTCCCCTTATGTGTTTCCATGTGTTCATATGGTTGCATCCTATATTTTGAGATATTTCTCTCCCTCTTTACCCCTTTACATTATTTCTGTTCACCTTTCTCCTTTCCCCAGCCTCCGCTCTGAACCACTGATCCCCTCCCCGACTTCTTTCTGATCTGCTTGAACTGAAGCAAATTTAAGTGGACAGTACTGCAGGCTTAGAGTTAGAGGATTTTAGTCCAAAGAGGTAGGTGTGGAGGCGAGGCAAGGCAGTCATGGCGGGGCCTGTGGCACTCTTTATGATCATTCTTTATGATTAAGAAGCAGCAGAAAGTGAACTGAACCATGGGTGTGGGTTTTTTATATAAATCTCCAAAGGCTTGCTCCAGGGAGCTGCTTCTGCAAGGCTAGAGTCCTACCTCACCAAGTTTCCAGAGCATCCACAAACAGCACCACCATCTGAGGAACAAATGTTCAAACACACGACTTTTGGGGGACATTTAAATTCAAACCATGACACTCCACACCTGGCTCCCAAAGGCTCATGGACATCTCCTAATGCAAAATGCATTCAGTCCAACTTCCAGAGTCCTCAAAGTCTTAACGGTTTCAACTGTTTTCAAAAGTCCAAATCAAAGTCTCCACTAAGACTCAAAGCAAATTTAGTTACAGGGCCTGCCAAAAAATGGGTTACATAACTTCAACATACACAGTGGCACAGTGTAAAGGCATCTCCTTTCCAAAATGGAGTTGTTGTTGTTGGTAGGTGCCATGGAGTTGGATCTGACTCACAGAGACCCTATATACAACAAAATGAAGCACTCAACACTGTGCAATGCATATGATCTTTTTTGTTTAAGACACATTGTTGTAGACACTGTGTCAATCCATCTAGTTGAGAGTCTTCCTTTTTGTCATTGACATGCCACTCTCCCAAACATGTCATTCTCCAGGAACTGGTCCCTCCTGACATGATGTGCAAAATATATAAGATGCAGTCTAGCCATCCTCGCTTCCAAGGAGCACTCTGAATGTAGGACAGATCTCTTGGTTTTTCTGGCAGTCCATTGTATATTCAATATTTGTCTCCAGCACCATAATTCAAAAGCATCAATTCTTCTCCTGTCTCTCTTATTCAATGTCCAGCTTTCATAAGCATATGATGTGATTGAAAACATCAGGCCATGAGTCAGGTGCACCTTTGTCTTCAGTGTAACATCTTTACTTTTCAACCCTTTAAAGAAGTCTTTTATAATAACTTTTCCCGATGCAGTGCATCTTTTGATATCTTGACTGTTATTTCCATGGGTGTTGATTGTAGAACCAAGTAAAACAAAATCTTGGAAAACCTCAATATTTGCTCCATTTATCATGAAGTTGCTTACTGATCTAGTTGTAAAGATTTTTGTTTTCCTGATATTGATGTGCAAGCCATACCGAAGGCTGTGTTCTCTGATCTTCATCAGTAAATGTTTCAAAACCTCTTCAATTTCTGCACAGTTGTGTCACCCATATAATGTTCAAAACCTCTTCAATTTCTGCACAGTTGTGTCACCCATATAATGTTCATGAGTCTTCTTCCAACCCTGATGCCACATTCTTCATAAAGCCTAGGTTCTTGGATTATTTGTCCAGCATAGAGATTAAAGAGGTATACAATACAGCCTTATTGCATACTTTTCCTGACTTTAATCCAAGCAATATTTCCTTGTTCTGTTCAAATGACTGTCATCTGGTCCATGTACATATTCCTCGTGAGTACAATTAAGTACTCTGGTATTCCCAGTCTTCACAATGTTATCCATAATTTGTCGTGATTCACACAGTCAAATGTCTTTGCATAGTCAATAAAACATAGACAGACATCTTTTTGGTATTCTCTGCTTTCAGCCAATATCCATCTGACATTAGCAATGATGTTCCTGCTTTTGCTGCCTGTTCTAAATCCAGCTTGACGTTCTAGCAGTTTCCTATCAATATATTGCTGCAGATGCTTTTGAATGACCTTTAGCAAAATTTTACTTGCATGTGATATTAATGATATTGCTCCATATTTTGCATTCAGTTGGATTCCCTTTCTTGGGTATAGGCACAAATATGTATCTCTTCCAATCAATTGGCCAGGTAGCTATTTTCCAAATCTCTTGGCATAAACAAGGGGGCATAGAAATGAAAGCTCAGTCCATAGCAAAAATGGTATCCTGCTGGACAAAGAAACCCTGTAGCCTCATTTTTGGCATCTGGCACATGCACCATCATGGGGTATCTAGCTTCTAACATCATCTGTGTTTAAACAGACTTGAGTAGCTCTGACCCCATCTCTCTTATGGGTTGGCTCTACTTGTTAATAGCAGCTTCCCTTGCAGACAGTTCATGAGGATGGCATCTCCAATGTCTTGGGGTCTCTAGTGCTGTCTATGCTCTCCCCTCAAAGCTTCATGTATAAGCCCTTTTCAGGAGCTCTCTGCAGAGCACTTCAATGTGCTGCACACTGCCTAGCCTTGCAGATTATCTTCTGAAACCTTGGTGGCAGCCTCCATAACTCCTTAACTCTTGTATTATAAATGTCTGCAAAATGAGCACCATGTGGACAACACGAAGATTTGCTGCTACCTTGAGAAGTAGCTTCACCCTTCTGAAGTACAGCTTTAGTGGCAGTCTCTTTACGTCCAGGTCTAGAAACCACTTCCCTGGGGCATTGCAGCAAGGCATTCCAAATGCATTCACTTTTCAGTCAGTTTCTTTTTAAATGGGTTTGTCGTTTCACACCCCGGATTCTTAGATAGGAGGAGTCTGGCCAGTTCCTTCTGTGCTCCAAGATTATTTTTTCTAGTATTCTCTTTAATGACACTTACCTCCTCAACGATTATGGCCTCCATAGTTACTTTATAACAGGCCCAATCCATAGTTACTTTATACAAATTGCAGCTTTTTTCCTCTTTAAGCTACATATTTTCTAGTTTTTCTGCTGTGCTTTTTGCTCAGTTTTCTCCTCATAATTCTAGCTAAAAGCACCAAGGAGGAACCATGCTACATCTCATATATCTTGTCACCCTCGTGATATTTCCTCCACCGAGTCACCTAGTCCATCACTTTTGATTTCAGTCTCATTCAAATCTTTAGGACATGGAAAAACCACAGATAAGCTCTGTGCTAGATTGTAACATGAATGCCCTCTTGTCCAAAGCCCAAGAGAGCCCTCATTTTCCTCTGAAACCCTGTGAGCACCGTCCACACTTCTATTGGTGGTAGCCTTCTTGTCTTCCAAATTCTCACTAGAACCTCCCCTTAAGCTATGTTTACAGTATTCAAGGGCTTTTCTCATTCACATCTCCAAATTCTTCCAAACACCTCCTACAAACAAGTTCCAACAGCAAAAATTCCACTCTTAATACCAATTTTCTGTATTAGTCAGCGGGAGCATCACTGTAATACAGAAACAAACCCAAGCAAACTTATCAGGGAGAGATTTATTAGGGGCTATGGCTAGAGGATTTTAGTCAATATAGGCAAAAGGTATAGTGGCAGGGTAGGCATGGCATGACCCATGGCATAGAACCTTACATCTTGGTGATGAGGAAACAGCAGAGAATAACTAGAACTGTGGGTCTGGGCAAAAGCCTCCAAAGTCCCACACCCACAGAGCTACTTTCACAAAGCTAGGATCCCATCTCCCCAAGCCCTATAGCCTCCACAAAACAGCAGCACCACCTCGGGACCAAATGTTCAAACACCTGACCTTTGCGGGACATTTAGATTCAAACAGCAATATCCATCATACACTGGAAATAAATCCTTTGTAATAACTTTTACTTGTGATGTAAAGTATTAGATTTCAACTTAAAAGTGTATGAGAAGGTATTCAGCTTATCAAAATCTTTTTAGTGCATAAGCAAAGTTTGAAGATCATTGTGTAAAATACAAAAAAAAAAAAACCTTCAATAAATCCTTTAAAGGTCACATTTCCTAGTCAAATTTTCTGACTTCAATAAATTAAAAATATAAAATTTTAAGCAGTAAAAATCAAAATGCCCAGGAAATAAAATATGCAATCACAAAATGCACACTAAAAAATGACTTTAAAAAGAACAGCCACACATGGAATGGGGATAAAGCTGTATTCAGCAGTGTACTAATAGCCATAATTATGTCCAAGAAAAGCAAAAAGGGACTGATAAATATTAAAGCAAAGATTATAAATTGGAAAATAAGATGATAAATTAAGGAGATAAGGTTTGAAAAAAATGTAAGAGACTTCTTTCTATAATAATCAAGGAAAATTGTAAGGATGCAAAGTTTAAAGTGAGAAAAAAAGAGGTTGTAGTTATATTTAGGAAGCATAATACAAAAAGTTCAAGGTGCTACAAAGAATGGAGAACTAGGTTATAGCCCCTACTCAATAATTTATTCCCAAAGCAAATATCCTTTGAAATCCAAGAGTCCACTCAAGAAATCCCCCCATGGGTATCTTTAATAATTAAAATGAACTACTCTTCTAACTCTTAGAGAAAGTTTAATTGGAAATAGGGATAGAGAAGGAGAGTCCAGAGAAATATATTCCACTAAAATGAATTATCTTAATTATCTCTGGTTACAACAATGATTTAATGAGGCTTTAAAATAAAAGTCAACTTTTGAATTTAGTTTTTAGGAAAATGTGTTAATAAAACATACAATGCACTATGATATCATAAGGCATACTGCTTAAATGACCTATTCACCTAGGACTATCTCTTAACTATAATATTTGATAAGAGATACTTCTTTTATAAATAATAAACTTACTACATAAGCAATAAGTAGAAGTATATAAGTATAATAAGTATAAGTATACCTCATGCATATGCTTATATATGAGTACATATTTTATATATATGAAAAGTCACCATACATTCAATATACAGTGGCAAATTTACTTTCCTAAGAAGGGAAGGACATTTTAAAGTGTTTTAGATAATCTGAATGTTCTTCCTTTATCCCTATTACAGCAAAGTTTTTATTATACTGAGGACAATTAAGCATGTTTTAGATTATCTTTATTTTCCTCCCCCTGGCTTTCCAACTTTTGGTCATTTCACTGCTCATTAAAATTTCCACAAGACAATAGGCAGGGAAACAAATGCAAATAAAATTCAAATATTATTCATATTGATAGATATGGGAAATTCTGTTACTGTGAGATTTCCACACGAGAAAAACAATACCAATCTTCATTCAAATCATTCAAAATATTGCTCCACACTAATTTATTGGCACCCTGTGATTGTTTTATTCAAATCAAAAAGTTTCAGAGCTATGCAATTAAATGTGTTGAAATGTACCTGAGGAATACAGAATTTTGGTTTGAGGCTAGTGCTCTAATGACTTGCAAACTTCAAAGAGTCTCCCAACAAACTCATCCCATGGAGAAGGATTTTTCAGAACCTCCTACATAATGGATACACACTAGAACAAATCTCTAATGGCAACTCTTGCACTGGCACTGTAGAAACTCTAAAACATGGTAGACCTTACATGTTTTATTTTTACTTCTGGCAAAATGAGCCAAGGATGCGTTAAATTTCCTAGGACCCATCTCCCTCCTCTTAGCAGTCATTAAGGTTTGTTTTTCTCTTTCATTCTTCCATCCTGAAATAATTATCTACCTACATCCTAATCTATGGTCTAGTGTACCTAGTGGTCATGTTTAAATCCAGATGGTTAACAAAAGGAATTGTACTCTCACCAATCAGAACTGGAATTGAAAGCAGGCATTATGAAACTGTTCTTATGATATTCATTCTGTGGGTTTTGAGATTACCCTGGGAAGCAAAGGGACTGTAAAGAAATACTGGCTGCTAAACAATTTTTAAAAATATTTTGTTGTTGGGGGTTTCCTTTATCTGTTTCCCCTAAAAAATCTTAGACCAAACTTACATCTTATTCTCACTAATGAATAAATGTCTTTCTTAGGACAGTACAACAGATAAATGACTTTAAGGACCCAGGACTAAAGATGTTCCTATAATACATAAAATATTCCATACTTCTTAATGATGATCGCACCCAAAGGGCAAGTTAGTACTGATGACCATTTGAGATTCTTTCCAAATCTATGACTCCATTGCTCATTTCTAAAAATGACCTTGCCCCGGTTGAATATTTTATAATTTAAAAATTCAAATTTGTAGAAAATTCTCTAAATGTCCTGGAATATCTGACACAATAGAAGAAAAGCATTCTTAAAATGATTCCTTTATAAAAATTTATATTATAAAACAGGATTTTACACATACATTGCATAGGCTAGAAAGAAAGCTATTTTATTTTCTTTAGCTATTTTATTTTGTCTGAAGTATGTGGCATTATTTTAACAAAATATTAGTATAATAGAATACTGGGTAGAAATCTTGAAAGTTGGCTTTTAGTTCTCTTTTACCTATGCCTAACTATGACCATGGTCAAATTCCTTAAATTCTCTGAGTCCTGATTTCCTCATGGTCTTGGTAAGTCCTTCTCTAACTGTTGTTGGAGCCATATAATTATTTTAAACTTTAACATATGAAATGTTGTTGTTGTTAGGTGCCATCGAGTTAGGTTTGACTCAAAGTAACCCTATGGAAAACAGATGAAACACAACCCCACACTGTGCCATCCCCGGCACTATTGTTAGTGCTTCTCTGCCATTCAGAGTTTTCAATGGCTGATTGTTTTGGGGGAGTGGGATGCCAGGTCCTTCTCCCAAGCCTATAGTGCCCACTATTCTCAGGTGGTCTCCCATCCAAGTACTAACAAGCCCCAACCCTGCTTAGCTTCTGAGATCTGATGAGATGGGGTGCCAGAGGGCCATGGCTGCAGGCTCATATGAAATATTGGGTGGACTGATAGTGTGGCAATTAATGCCTTAACTTCATTTTACTACTGTAAAATTAATAAACTGGTGCAGAGATTAACACTAAACAGAGATACGCAATCTCAGTTTATACTTTATTTCATTTATGCAGAAAATCAGATGCTTATCATATTCAAAAATAGAAATAACATTACAATTAGCAGAGATTTGCATAATCATAAAATTAAAAAGTAGTTGATGACCCTTTGGCTAACTATGCAAAAGATATCTTAAAATCATATCATTGATTTACTGACCTTTGTTTATATATTGATTTTGCTTGGTAGGAGGGGTTGAACCCAGGGTCTTGCACCTGCTAGGTAAGTGCTCCACCACAGCATCTTGCTAAGTTTGTGCAGGCTGCTTCTGACCTCAACTCATAATCCTCCTGCATCTGCCTCCTGAGTTGCTGTGATGAAAAGCTTTTGGCATGGCACCTAGCTGATCTTACTTTAAATCCCTTATTTTAGATATTCATATCGGGATTCATTTTTAAAATCAGATTTGGCCAATAGTTCAAAATAGAGATGAATTGGTGATTATTATTAAAAATAAAGAGGATCTAATGTTAGCAGCCTAATTAAAATATAAGCAAATACATACACAGGATTTTTCATTTTCAACTTATATAAATGCTCTTAAGACATAAGAAAGTATGGGTACAAAGTTCTATAAACTATTGAAAGGCAATCACTTAAAATTATATGATGCCAATCTGGGTTATTTTCTCCTAAACAAGTCTATATAACTAAAACAGTAGATCATAAAAAAGGAATGTTTTACTTTTATCATCAGGAAGATCTCCATGGAACAGTAGACAAAGAACATGATGATCTCCACCTTTACACATTATTTAATACCTGATTGGTAGGAAGCCCTTGATTCAAAAGGTCTTCCCATTCTCCACCTCCATATGCTCCCGACCCTCCCAAAAAGGCACAGATCACTCTAACACTCTCACTACAAGACTGGATCTTTACAGGTTGTGTGCTCATAGAGAAAGGTTTAAACTATATTCTATAGTATTATAATTCACATATAGATTCTTCTACTGATCCAAACCCAAATTACAAGCCAGGGATAGTATTGCCTGAGGCTCTTTTCTAGTCTGTGGCCTCTTTAGTCTACTAGCTTGCAAGGGTCTTTCCCATATCTAATTAACCAAGAGCTGCTCTCAGGAAAGGATCCCATCCATCACTTCTTGAGAATATAACACTTTAGACTTCAGTGTATCACTTATTGTCTTGAAAGATGATGATTAAACTCTTGAAATCCCTGGCTTAGATAACTACTCATTCTCACAGAAAAATAGTTCATGTGTTTACTAAAATATAGTTGATTTTTAAAAACTATCTTCTGGTATGTATAGGTATTTTAACTTTACCACTTAAAATCCAAAGCCAAGGATAATTTCTGAAGTAAATAACAAATAACCTTTGTTGATAATTATAAAGTTCACTATATGCCATTTCTTTTTTGCATTAAAAAACAACTTAAAACTAAAAACTTTTAGGGAAATTGACAGTCAACAGACCATAGTTACATAAAGTTTATCATATTGAATGACAACAGCATACTCTAAGATGTTTAATTTATAGTTAGGAGGTCTCTAACTACATTCTCTGTGCTTTATCTAGAGTGATACTGTCTCAATATTTGTTGTTTCTTTCTAGTTTTTTAAATTCTGAAATATAAAAGAAGCAAAAACCTAAATTTTAATTTTCCCTATGATTGAATAGTAAACATTCAAAATCCTATCACTCTCTTACGGGAATTTCCCATAAAGTGAGACATTTGAAAGAAAAGAAACATCAGTCAGTTTTGGCAGATAAAATATCTAAGAATGTATGATTGTTCATTTCTAATGTATTTAAGTGCAGGAAGGAATGGGAAAGCAAAAAACTGAGGATAGCAAGGAAGGCCCTTTTTTACCTTCTTTTATGCTACTTTCCTTTCCTTCTGTAGTGGCTTGAAAAGTGTTTCCCTCAAAATTCATGTCTATGTAGAACCTCAGAATCTGACCTTATTTGGAAATAAGATCTTTCCAGCTGTAATTAGTGAAGATGAGGTCATACTGGACTAGGGTGTGCCCTTAATCCAATGATTGGTGTACTTAGGAGGAATTGTTTAAATGAGAAAAGGATACACAGGGACACAGAGGGAAGGTCACATGAAAATGGAGGTAAAACCTGGAGTGATGCAGGTGTGAGACAGAGATGTCTGAGCTACAAGAAGCTGGAAAAGGCAAAGAAGGAATCTTCCTTAGAGCCTTCAGTGGATGCATGGCTTGGCTGACACCTTGATCTCAGCCATCAACTCTCCTAAACTACAAGAGAAGAAATTTCTGTTGTTTTAAGCAATTCAGTTTGTGGTAATCTGTTACAGCAGCCCTAGGCAACTGGTACATCTTCAAATGACTTCATAAAAATTGAAGAATTATGTATTTCTTGGGCTTATACAGTGCTTTTCTTTTATTTTGTTTTCATGTATTCTTTGGTGATTTACACTAAAATTTAAGGTGAGCCGTCAACCTAGAATGCCTGTTGTATTTTGGTTTCAGCCTTCAATAATTGAGCTTTATCCATGTTTAGGGAACTTTAAAATAGAAATGAGACCTGGATCTATCTTTGGCCTCTAATATAAGAATAAGAACGCAATATTGCCAATAAAGATTTACTAATAAAAGCTGGGGACATGGCTCAGTGATAGAGCCAGGTATGTGTGAAGTCTCAGGGGTTACATCCCCAGTACCATCCACCACACCAAAAAACATTAAAAAATTTTAAAACATTGTATTTTTACTGGTTAATATTATAGTATTATAAAAACTATACTAAGAACTATTGGTTTATCTATTCTCTTACTGCACTGTATACATATTAGTAAATTTGTTCTATCTTATATTAATAAGCCTGTAGCAATAGCACTGTGGCATCGGATCCTGTCAGATCTCAGAAGCTAAGCAGGGTCGAGCCTGGTTAGTTCTTGGATGGGAGACCACCTGGAAACACCAGATACTGTATGCTTGGGAGAAGGCCCCAGCAACCCACTCTCAAAAATCAATCTGCCTTTGAAAATCCTATGAATAGCAGAGAAGCACTGACAAAGTGTTTCGCCTGTTGAAGGTAGGGTCGCTATGAGTTGGATACCAACTAGATGGCACCTAAGAACAACAATAACATATTAATAAAGTTCTGCTGTCAAATGCATAGTAGGTACTCAATAAATATTTATCAAGTTGAAATGAATACTCCGGCAGTATACTATTATAAATATCTGGAGAGGTGACTTCTAAGTCCCTAATATTTTGACATAAACATGTATTGTCCCATCTGTTAGTTCCAGTTGCTATAACAAAATACTATAAACTAGGTAAATTATAAACAATAAAAAATTATTTCTCATGGTTCTGGAGCCAGAGAAGTCTAAGATCAAGGTGCCAAAAGATTCTAGATCTAGTGAGGACATGCTTTCTGTTCATAGATAGTTGTCTTCCTTAGAAGCAGGAGGGAGTTTTCTCTTTTGTAAGGGCACTAATTACATTCATGAGGGCTTCACCCTCATGACCTAATTGTTCCCCAAGGCCCCCACTTTCAAATGTGCTCAGACTAAGGACTGGGTTTCAACATAACATTTAGGGGGATAAAGGTGTTTGGTCCATAACACCTCCCCCTCAAAAGTTAGTGTTTTATCTTAATTTGTTGTTGTTGTTGTTGTTGTTAGGTACCATCAAGTTGGGTCTAACTCATAGAAACCCTCATAGGATTTCCGATGGCTGATTGTTTCAGGTTTGCTTCAGAAGTGGATTGCCATGTCCTTCTCCCATTTTTGTGGTGCTAGGGATTGAATCCAGATCCTCAGATAGTACAGAGTAGCACTCTACTAACTCCTAGTCTTTTATCTTAATAATATATATAAAATCATGGATAGTTATTATTAAGTCATTAACCTTTTTTGTACTGCCAATGTTTACTTTATTGCCTTCCTTTCCTTAAGAATTTTTTTTTTTCCCCGCGGTACTGGGGGTTGAACCCACGGCCTCGCGCTTATATGCTTTGCAAGTGCTGGACTACTGTTCTGCCACCTCCAGCCTATTTTTTTTACTTTTTGAGACAGACTCTCGCTGAATTATGCAGACTGCTTTTGGTCTCGAACCTGTGATCCTCCTGCCTCCACCTCCTGAGCCTCTGGGATTACAGGCATGCACCACCGTGCCCAGCTCCTTTCCTTAAGAAAAAATTAACTACTAAAAAATAACTCTTAATAGGTTTAGTAGGTATTTTCCTCAACTGATCTTCTAGTTAGTAATCAATATACCCTTCCCCTTTCTGACTCCCCTAAAATCCTCAATGACATTATCATAGCCATTCTGGCTCTGTAATATGCTAAATGACCTTCAAAGACTAAAATCTAGTTCACACAGAGAGTACATATCAAAAGAATAAACACACTTAGGTAAGGAATGTTGATCATTCAAGAGGTGATTGGTGGCATATTTACAAAGCTTCTAACTAGACAAATAAAAGCATCCTGAAGTATGAAGTAGATTAATCTTATATACAAAGTGTCATTAAGTATCTATAAGGTTAATGAGGTTACAGTACAACTTACTACAATACAGAATTATGGTTCTCTCACAGAATCCGTACAAAAACACAAATATATTTCTCTGACATTATCTCTTTTTATGATGAAAAGACTAAAAGTTTTTATTCTACAATTTTATAACTTTTAAAGTATTAAATGAACATACCTTTTAGAAGTGTGTATTATTTGTATTCATACTTTGTTTATTCATACTTAACCTGTTTAATTCATTCTGAGACAAAATGAATTATAATTTAAAAAAATTTAAATATGGAGAGTTGTAGTAATATCAGGACTTCTTTGACTCACAGATAAATATTTCATATTTTAAAGAAACTCATTATTTCATAGAGTATTTCTAGCTTTTCTCCTTTCAACTATGATGGAAACAGCTCTAAATTTAAAGAAGGTTAATGACTAACTAACAATTATACATGTTTATAAAAGTGTGCCAATTTCTTGTACTGTTGAAGAACATTGATTCTTTGATATTTTATTAATCTTAATAAGAGCCTTTCGTAAGTATAATGAATAACATTTTTAGGGAAAGAAATTAAAACAAAATACATAAGCAATACTTCTTGAATGTAAGTATTCCATCAATTGCACTATTCTATTAAAATAAAGCAATGTAATGATCACTGATGCAATAAATAATGTTCTTATTAAGTAAAATCCAGACAATAACAGTGGATTGTTGCATATTTTTTGCAATGGTTTGACATGATAATTCTCTTTATTATGGGGTATATAATTTCAAGGTGAGGTCTCTCAGAATTAGAGTAATGTTTCTGAATTATTTTCCTTTTACTTTTAAATTGCAAGACAATGCTAATCACTTAAATCCATAAGATTATCACTATAAGTAAAGGGCTAAAGAAATCTTAATTGTTTTCTATTGTTTCAAGTATTACAAGAATGTCAAGAACATTTTAAGTGGTTGTGTACCAATCTGACAAAAATAATTTTACCTGTATGCATGCAAGTTCTTAAGAAATTGAACAGAAAGACAAACTTGGAGACTGAGAGGTCAGTCAACAATCTTCTCTACTCAAACAAAAATGTTCTGGGTATAGTTATTCTGAGATAGAAGGACTGCTGAAGAAAACAAGCAATCAACAAAATACCAAAGAGAAGATAGTCTTTTATCTTGGAATTGTAGTCCAAAACAAAAGAGAATAATTTAATCCATTATATCTATATGTGAATGCGATCTATTAAGAGTTCGGAGGACAGAGTAAGAGTACTAAAATGGTGACAGTTTGCAATCGCTTAGGAGAAGAAACTAAGTAAGAATTTAGGGTAAGAGTTGAAGAACAGGAAACAAAAAGCTACAATAATGGAAATAACTTGTATGAAAGCTTAGTATGTAACTAAACACCAAACAAGGAGTCAGCTACAATTTTTAGTCCTAGAACTGTCATATTTTAGCTGTGTAACACTCTGAAACATTATTTGAGCTTTTGGGGTCTTGGTGTACTCATTCACCCAATTCAAGAAGTATTCACTGAGCATCAATCATGTGCTAGGCACTGCAGCTTATATTGATAAGCTATAAAACTTCAGATATTTAAGAGGAAATTTTGAATTGAAAATAACAGCAGGAAAAGCCCATCATTGGTTCCTCTCCTTACACTGTCTCCCTTTTAAAATTCATCTAACAGCACCTACAAGGGAGATCTTCCCCCCCCGCCCAAACACATTGTATTTTGTGGCTGTGTTTCATGCCAAACTCTTGGTAGATTCCCAAATGAATATCTAAAGCCTTTCATCCGAAATTCAAGGTCCTCTCTGTCCTGGTTTCAATTAACTTTTCTAGCCCTAACTTCCAAAATTTCTTTCATAAACTTCATACTCAAAGTAGGTTATGTCATATTTTCTCAAATATACTTTACACATTCCAAATTTTAAAACTTACTCAGGTGTCTTCCCCTGCCTGAAAATGCCTTCTCTCTGTCACTTGTCCATAACCTTACCTCTAGTTCAATCAACCTTAAATATTTTCTTGATATGACCAGTGATTTTTCTGAGCAGGGGAGAGATAAGATCAAGGTGATGCCTTTTGGGCCTGAAGAGAAAAGTTTGTGGCAAGGAAACTAGTGAGGAAGATACTGTAAAATCAGATTGTGATTACATGATAGTCCAAAAACAAAGATCTAAAAAACTCTGGCTTGTAGAATTAGCAGGTTTTCACTACTGACTGAGTATATACACTGGGAAAGAAACTTCACTGGACTCAAGGTTGTATGATTATGAACAGGATGATAAAGAACTTACCAGATGACAATCAGGTTTTCAATAAATGCTGGGTAAATTAACTTGTAAATCTATGAACTGATTTTCCTTAAGAAATTAGTAAATTCCTAAAGTATATACTAAGTATTTGAATATTACCTATCAATTTCTAATTTTATAGAAAGAGAAGAAATTGCTACTCTGTTGTTAGGTGCCGTCGAGTCGAATCCGACTCATAGCGACCCTATGTACAGCAGATCGAAACACTTGCCGATTCTGTGCCAGGCAAACCATCTTATTATTGCTACCGTAATCATAGCTAAATAGAATGACCTAAATGCAATGACTACTAGACTAAAAAATATCATTAAAAAGGAAATCAGATTCAATACTAACTTCACAGAAATACAGTATATGGGTCTGTTTTTACATGTAAGAGAAGCAGGGCATGTGTGATAAAATCGGTAGATAGACTAATATCAATGATTGTTAAATATTACTTATTTAAAAATAACAATTGTAATGTTACAGAAAGCTAAATACCACTTGCTGCTTTTCTGATCTCCCTCTTCTCTTCATTTTGTTCCACTCTGTCACAGGCAACCACTAATATAAAGTTGCTGTCTATTCTTCCCATGTCTAGAGCTCTATATTTTTGCTCATAGAAGTAGGCTTATTTTCGTGGTTGACATATATTTTAGCAATGTGAATCAGGTTCTGGATTTCATCGTATTATTGCTAACTAAAACATAAGTATGTAAGTGTCAAGAGCAGAATTCTCCTAAACAGAAAAGTGTAATATAAAACACTTTTATTATTGATGAACTTAAGAAATACTTAAATAATTAAATATATTACTTCAAATATACCTTTATGCTCTGTCCTAGGAAATTGGTGATGCTCTACTGTTTTATCACTATTTAGAACTGGTTATCTCTGTTCCGGAATGTTTCCATTTTCATAGTACAGAGATTAATAATAAAATCTTTAAGTAGTCTCCCTCCAAAGTAGTACCTCATTAGAGTTTAAAGTATACCCTAGGCATTGAGAAGTAGATACCTTATTATTACTAATTGAGATATTTTTCAAATGAGGGCTAAGGAAGAATTTTACAAAATATACACAAGAAGATTTGTTTTCTAGCTGAAAAGATACCATCAGCTTTCTAACTTCATAAGTATATTTTTAAAATTTTGAACACTTAATTCCACTCATGTTCTGCTTCAACTGAGGTAAAAAATGTTTACAACTCAAATGTCTATCTCTTGAGAAAATGAAATATTAATCAGTACTAACACCTAGTATTTATTTATTTACTGATTACTTATTTTCAGTACTAAGGGGTTTGAACCCAGGGCCTCACACATACTTCGCAAGTGCACTACAACTGAGCTGCATACTCAGACCCTTTTTTATTTATTATCTTGAGTCAGGGTCTCGTGAAGCTATAAAGGCTGCCCTGTCCTCAAAGTTGTGATCCTCCTGCCTCTGCCTCCTGAGTTGCTGGGATTACAGGTGTGTATCACTGCACTCGGCTCATACTTAATATTAATTAGTGAGTTAATAGGCATTTTAATAGACCTGAAGTTTAAACTGATATCTGAGATTGAAAGCAAATAATTCTTTTGAATTTATGAAAGATCTTGTACCTTGAATTCCCATTCCTAACTGGGAATATAAAAGGAAAGACTGAACATTGCTTTTCATATGAAATGTACTGTGAATGAAATTTAAATACATTTTAAAGAAATCAAACATTACACGTTCATAGTCCTTTGTAGTTTAAAAAATTAGGAATCTTGTTTATTAAGCAATTTTACATTAAACACAAATACAAAGTTTTAGTTTCTGAAATTCTGAATTTAATTGTTCTGACCATTAAAGATACCACCCTCACTGAGTCTGTAATCATGATATCTGAAAGAGAACATAACATATTATCACTCAACTCTACTAGAATTCATCCAGATGATTATTACTATCTTCAAAGTGGCCAATCCAGGAGTTAAAGCATTTTTCAAATGATGTGGTCTTTTCTCAGAATAATAATGAAATTTCTTTTTTGGAAAGGCATCACAGGATTTTACCATTATTTTTCCTGAATATAATTAACTATGGTAAATACCCTCTCTTGAGAATTGATCTAATTTTTTGCAATAGCCAAATGTTGGTTAGTCAAGCCTGTGAGGCACTTAAGCAGTAAGGCATGCCTACCTGATAAGAATTATTTTCATTTGTGTCTTGCAAACAAACTCAATTTCAAAAAACAGTTTCAAAAAATTTTGGCTGATGGTACTATAATGAAGATAGGAATAGCAATAATTTATTCATAATGATGACAACTCCCTTCATTTTGAGAATCAACCTAAGAGCACAGGTAGTCCACAGCACAGTGATCATTTTCCTCAAAGCTGGTAAGAGTAATCCTTTCCTTGGGTTTCTCTGTCCTATTCCTTAGGCACGCTCAATCAACAAAACAGCCACCACAGAGACCCATCTTCCCCAACCAATAGTACCTTTACAAGTGCAAAATATGCATAGAAAAAGCAGGACAGGCATGTAAAAGCAAGCTAACCCAGCAGCAGAAAATATACTAAAGTGTTATGTTACTTATTCATGCTTTCCTCTTTAACCATTTTCAGTTTGACCTTTTTTAGTTTTTCTTTTTTTAGAATTTTGAATCAAACAAAGAAAACTGCTGGGCACAGTGGCACAAGCCTGTAATCCCAGCAACTCAGGAGGCTGAGGCAGCAGGATCCCAAATTCAAGGCCAAGGGCAGTCTTCTCAATTCAGTAATACCCCATCTCAAAAAAAAAAAAAAAAAAAAAAAAAAAAAAAAAAAAAAAAAAAAAAAAAAAAAAAAGAAAGAAAGAAAAAAAAAGAAAATAAAGGGAGAGCTGAGGTGTGCAGCCGGATGGTAGAGCTTTTGCCTAGCATGTGTGAGGCTCTTGGTTCAACCCCCAAGAATGGAGGAAAAAAGTAAAGAAATACTACAGAACTTCTATAAGGAATCACATTTGTTTGAAGCCATTGATCTCGTTTACTTTCCTCATTTTACAAGTAGAATCTAGGAAAATCTAGCAACTGTTTCAAAATCATACCACTTGATAGTACTTTGCTAATTTACTTCATTTCCTATGCAAAAGTTCTTAGCAGATCAAAATTATAAAAAACAATGCCAACAATAAATTAGCCTTGGGAACAAAGGAGTAAATACAAACATAATTTATCATTTTGCCAGGTTCAATAATACCATTTTGATGTGTTAATAAATTTTAATAGTAAAAACATTAGCCATCAATTAAATAAACAAGCCATTAAAAGGGGAATAGAAGTGTCAATAAAGGCATAGTTTACTAATTTTCTAATCAATGATGCTAATCATCATTGGATATTAACAAGAGTGTGGACATTAGCCATACCATAGATCATGATCATGTCTCATGAAAAAAAAAACAAAACAACACCATACAAAACATGTGTTTCCTCAATAAGTACTTATTGATAAATTAAATAATTTGCCTTGAGCAAATATGAAAATCTTTGTAGAATTCAATGGCTACAATGTTTATAAAAGATTGTAAACTGGATCATATTTCTAGTCTATAACAGTAAGGAGAATTTACATATAAAGTAAAATTAGGACTAAAGTCAAAACTAAGGCTGAGCATATAACTCAGTGGTACAGCACTTACTTGCCTAGCATATTCAAGGCCCTCGGTTCAATCCCCAGCACTGAAAAAAAAAATCCTAACTTGACAAATATACTACATGTAGAATTCAGTAATGAAGAATATAAATTTCAGAATAGGACAAACCTGAGTTCCTAATCTCATTTTTGTAATTTAGTAGTTCAATAACCTTAATCTCTTTAAACTTCAATTTTCTCACATATAAAATAAGGAGTAAAGATAATATTTACTTTACAAATAGCCTACTACATATTAAGGGCTGGGATTTAGCTCAGTTGGTAGAGTGCTGCTCTGCAGTCTTTGAGGTACTGAGTTCAATTCCCAGCATCACAAAAATGGGAGAAGGACATGGTAATCCACTCCTAAGGCAATCCTGAAACAATCATCCATTGAAAACCCTGTAAGAGTCGATGAGTCAGACAAGACTCCATGGCACCTAACAATAAGTGTTTTAGGTGCCATGGGATCCAGGTATTTCTTAGCAGGTGATTTGGCAGGTTCCTGCCACTCCCAAGGGAGACTTAGGTATGTTCTCAGGCATGTTCAAATCTTCGTTTTACCACTAGCAAGCTACTTGACTTTTTGGTGCCTCAGTTTTTCTACCTTTAAAATGGGAATTTTAAGAGTGTTTAATTTCATTAGTTGTTCTGGACATGAAATAAAGTCTGTAAAAATGTTTAGCACAGATGAAGGCATTTACTAAATACTCAATACATATTAACTATTGTTAGGTGCCATAGAGTCTGACTCATAGCAACCCTGTGTACAACAGAATGAAACACTTCCTGACACTGTGCCATACCCAGCACTATTGTCAGCACTTCTCTGCTATTGGTGTCTCTACCTATAAAATGTGCAGTCTCAATTAAATGATTCTCTTCAGTCCTGAACAGCTCTAATTCTATCTGCTTTTTGTTGGAGAAGTTAGTGGCATTAGTTCTTAAATTTTTGTGGATTTTTTATTCTTAAGGTCAATAAAATTTGGGCAAAAGAGCAGGTATATGGAATCTCTTTTCCTATTCTTTTAGCAGTTCTCACCTCTTTTATTAGCAAAAAACGTTTCTTTTTCTGTTTTCCTAGCACTTTGCACCTATTAATCCTGGCTCTTGCTCTAAATTGTCATCCTAAAGAATATATTTTCTCTATTTTAGTCACCCAAAATAGTCTCATTAGATATGTCTACCAGTTAAAAAAAAATGTATTAGAGTAAGCCAAGGTGGCGCACATCTGCAGTTTCAAGACTACAGGTCAAGAGCTGAAATGAAAGGTTGCTTGAGCCCAGAAGTTTGTCAGTGTGGGCAACACAGTGAAACTCTGTCTCAAAAAACAAAACAAAACAAAACAAACAATCAAACAACAAACCCTCTCAGGGATGACGGTGCATCTCAGTGTTAGCACTTGTTTAGCATGTGCAAGGACCTACGTTCAATCCCCAAGCCCTGCAGAAATATGTGTGTGTGTATATATATGTATATGTATGTATGTGTGTGTGTGTGTATATATATATATATGTTTATTCATAAGTACCTTTATCAACATTAAATTTCGTGTTATGTGTGTGTATATGTGTGTGTGTGTGTGTATAAAAATCGCAAGTATCTTTATCAACATTAAATTTTGTGTTAACTGAACATACAAATTTAGGGTAATTTTTCTTATTCAAATTTGCTTTTATGGCTCACTGAACTTCTTTTAAAGTCCCTAATTGAGGAAATTAATATTTTGCTTCATCAAATGCCTAACACCTAATTGGTATTCCACTACTCCAAAATCTCGCCTGACCCAAATAGAGGGTAGTGGGGTGGGATAGAGATATAAGACCAAAAGGAGAAGTCAAAACTAATAATAAGATTAGCTGTGAGTCCTTGAATGAGAATTTTTCTATTTCCATTTTATGCAGAAATTACAATAACCAAAAATAATTGGGTTGATGACAGAATAGTAAGTGGAAGGTGAGACCATGATGAGTGAAAAATGACAAATCTGTTCTGAAATTCCTGTATTTGAAATTCCTGTCCTGTCTACCTGTATTTGAATGACACATGTAATTTAAAATACTTAACACAAATGGATGGGCATGGGGGCTGTAGCTAAGTGGTAGGGCACTTGCCTACCGTGCCTGAGACCCTGGGTTCAACCCACAGCACCACAAAAACCAACAAAAACTTAGCAAGAAAGAGTGTGATATTTAGAACAGGTTTGGAATCACAGAACTATACTCAGGCCACTGTTCTATCACTTAATACCTGTATATAACCTTGAACCTGTGCAACAATTTCTCTATCAGTAAAATAGGAAATTTTTTTATTAAAAAGATGTTGTGAGCAAATGAAATGATATGTATAAGACATTTAGCACAGTAAGGGCTCAAACATGAGAAGTAATAGCAACAGCAGGCATTGCCAATATGGGGCTATTTAGCCTTGGGATACCTAGCCCTTAACAGCTGCTAAGCAAACTTTTATACTTTAACACAGAACACTGAAATAACTGATGTTCATAATGATGACCTTCCATCAACCAGAAATTATATTTAGTATATTAATTCAATAAATATTCAACAAACATTTGTTAACTAATAACTGTTCTCTCAGCATTGTGCTGGTGCTAGTATGTATAGATGAGTAATACACAATTGTGACCTGAAAGAACTTGTCCCCTGGTGGAGGAGAGAGAAATGTAAACAAATGATTATGGTATAATATGTTAAGTGCTGTAATAGAAATATGTATCAAGTACTATGGAAGGAGTAGCCAGCTTTGCCCCAGGCAGTTAGGAAGGGCTTCAGAGAAGAAATGCCATACAAGTAGGCTCTTGAAATATTTGTGAGATGCTAAGAACAGGCATACATAGCACAAAGTGAAAATGTGGAAGCATGGATGGAAAGGTACAAGCAGAAAAAGGCAAAGGATGAAAGGGTGGGGACTGTATTAAAGAGACAGAAGGCAAGGCAATCAGGGTGGAAAATTGATGAAAGTCTAAGAGATGAAAAAATGTTGATTTTGGGCCATGACTGTGGGAATACAGTAGGAGATGGGAAAGTTTATAACTTATTTTAAACAAATTATATCCAGTATGTTTGTTTTTTAAACAAAAGGTTCTTAAATGAATAGATCCTTTGAGATTTAAAATAAAATGTGACTCTCCTGAAGGAACTATTTTTGGAGATTTTTGAGTTCTTGAGATTTTAGTGGTACATAATTCATAGCACGATGATAAGGGGATATCTCCACTAAAGCTTGAAATAACGTTTTAAGTATTTTTGATAATGGGCCAACTTTTTCTTTCTTATGATAAGATTTGTATTTAGTTCTGATTAACTGTATCAAAAAAATCAGTAAAAAGTTAAGCATAAGCTAAACTCCAATCAGTACTGTTTGACAACTTTGCCTAGGAAAACAAAAATCACATATGGCACACTTAATTGCTTTAACTGGAGTTTCCAAAAAGGTTAGCTCTTGTACTATGTTTAGTAAAACTCTTCCTCTTATTGAACAATACTTGTTCAAATATTTAAGCATGAACTCCATTTTATTAGAGTTGATATAAAATACATCACAAGGAAAATGTTGGCAATAAAGTTGAGAAATATAAACTATAAATCTTATGGTTTTGTTTTAACTTCTAAAGGGAAGTGATGACTCTAGAACAGCAGCAATAGAACTACTAAAACTTGAATAATCTTCAAGTAAACATACTTAGGCACTTGTTAAAACAAACATTATTCCCACTGCTGAAATTGAAGTTGGCAAGTCTTTCCTCTTAATAGCTTAAAAAACAATTTGAAAAGTAGCAGAACAGCAGCTTCTTTGCAAAGAGACTAATCATAATCATTAAAAGACCCTTAAAAGCAAATACAAAATGGCCAGCCAGCCTGATCACCTTAATTTTTAATGAAGGGATTTTCCATATATATATTAATGTTGGAAATAAACTTATGAAAAAAGTCTGTTATCATTAAAAAGAAACTAATTTAAATTTTCACCTTCACTGTGATGGTCTATAATGAGAGGAAATAATATACAAAAACAAGAAGGAAATATAAATATGATAAAATGATATGTAAAAATTTGTCAGTGATAAAACAAGCAGGGTGGCTGCCATAAAATGGCCAAATGGCTTTTTCCACCTCCATCAAGGTCACTTTACTGATGATGGGCTCAATAAGATGATAATGCATTTAACCACTTTCCTTGCATCCAACTTCGACCTCACAAATCCAAATGGTCTTGTGTAACTACCCTGGCCTTTCAGCATTTCCCTGAACAAAGATAATTAAGGAGATGTACTGCCCCCTACTATCACAGGAATTGAAAGACAAATAAACTTTTAAGAGCACAGCCAGGTGTCTACTCTACTAATGTACAACTTTTAAGCAGGAGGTAAAATAAAATAATGGTTAAATAATTATAAAAGGTTAACAATGTTAAATTTGTTATATAAGGCAGTTTTGTTTTATTTAACAGAAAAGGCATAAAAAATGTTCCAGGCTACATTTTAAAGGTTTCTAGACAGCAGGTCCTCTTTTTCCCTGCCAGAAACAGTTTAAGACTAAAGTATAATGGTGTTGTACACAAACTTTAACAGAACTCATTAAAAATCTAATATCATTTTACTATTTTTAAAAACGTAGGTTAGTATATATGACTAGAAAAGGCTGAAATCTTTTTGTTAGGTGTGTATTAGTCATTCTGGTATACTTTATAATACATTCTGCCTTATAACTGTAAACAGTTATGTCAAACATTATTTAATATTAAGGGAGGAGAACAATAAAACTTGAAACCTTTTTTCTTTTAAACATAATACATGTGGTTTCCCAAAGTCAACTATTATTTAAATGTGATTTGCCCTCAAATATTTGTGTGTACTTCTCAATCATTATTCTCCCCTTGTGAAATAAATTCACTATCACTAATATCTGTAACAAAAATTGTTTCTGGGATATTAAATGGACAGCTTTTTGTTGTTGTTGTTGTTGTTGTTGTTGTTGTTTGGAGGTACTCAGAGTCGAACCCATAGCCTCGCACCTGCATGATCTGCAAGTGCTGGACCACTGAGCTGCACCCTCAGCCCAGTTTTTTACTTTTTGAGATAAGGTCTTGCTAAATTACGCAGACTGCCTCTGGTCTCAAACTTGCAATCCTCCTGCCTCTGCCTCCCAAGCCGCTGGGATTACAGGCATGCACCACCTCGCCCGGCTATGGCCAGCTGTTTTTAACTTGCTAAAGTACAAACTAAAGGTAGATATTTAAAAACTTAAGCATAGAATTTGTAATTAAACAGCTAGATAACTAAAATCAACATATAAACATCAATATTTAAATACTTGGTGTTTTAACTATTAAAGTATGTACCATTTCAAACTTGTTAAAATACATATAACATAAAATCTCTACACACCATACAGTGATTTTCTATTAGAAACAACCTTTGACATGTCAATAAATAAACTACCCATTCCAGATAGCTAAAATGAGGCCTCAATTCAGATTAAATGGCATAGGACATAAATGAATATAATTTTTCATTCTAGAAAACATCAATGAGTCATACAAATTTTATTTATTTTATATTACCTATTGCTAAAGAAATCTGCAATGCTAATTAATCTGATAAATCTAAATATAATGAATTTCTAATGTAAACTATCTCTTTCAGGAAGAAAGAATTAAGTGTTATTTTGGCTTTAAAATATTCAATGTATCAGGACATGGAATCACTTCATGTAAGATTATAGCCAAAACAGTACTGATAATTGATAACTTAAAATCTATATATTTTATATGCTTTAGACTTATCTAGATCAATGTGATATAGGAAAAAATTTGGCAATAATCCTAAACTAAACCTTTAGGAATCCTCTTGTTCTTCTCTCCTCTTGTTCCTCTCTTCTAGTCTCTAACAGCCCGTATCCTTCTATTCCCTTCTCTCTGCCAGAAAGTTCGCAACTTGTTTTTTTGACTGTTGTATTAGCCAAGAACCAGGTCAGTGGAAGATCTGACTTATTTAATCACTAATAGTTGTGGCTTAGGTATTGAATCATACCTATTTAGAAGTTCTGGTCAGATCCAGAAGGGTACAATTCACCATAAAGTTTATAAAAAACAAAACAAACAAACAAAAACTGCCCTGAATTTATTTATTCACTTTCTTACTTCAACGTATCACTTAATCTTCTTCATGGTACCATTTCTACAACATGCAAACATCCATAAAGAAGACTATCCTATTTTTCAAAAGCACTCGTATCTTACACTAATTACAGCTAAATTTTAATTTAAACTACATATATATGCATATAAACATTTGCACAGAGTAGAAAATTCATCGTGAAGCTGTAATATACCAAATTAGTGTAAAATTTAAACTTTTTAAAAATGGGGGAAGTTAATATAACTTATTAGGATAAAGACTTAAAATAAATATATTGTCCTATTTTTAGCATTTACATCTGGATTGCTAGAAAGGTAGTTTGTTAAAAATCTTTATGCATAATTGCTTAAAGTAAAGCCTAAGAAACAAAATAAATTATAAACATATAAGAACTGATGTTCCAAAGCCCAATCTCTTAATTGCTGATCAGAGATGAAAATAGATCCTTTTTCTCCACTAATTGAATGAGTCTTGTTAAACCTTTTGAAATGCACTGTAGAAAATACAAGAATACAGCTTAGAACAGGTTCTTTAATTTGGGTCATTTTCTGTTACTTGCAGTGGTGATGGGTGCTTAGCAACGCTGTTCTGGTGGCCCTTTTAAGGAAATGAATACCTGGAATACAGCATTTTAATCTATTTTATGGCATTAATTATCAAGATCACTGTATTTAGAGAGTGCCTCCTTTGCCACTTGCCTACATTATGAAAGACAGGAGTCCCATGATAAATTGAACGTATTATTTCAGATGACAGATGATCCTGTGCACCCCCTTACCAAGTAAAAAAATGTGAGGACATAAAGACTAGCAGCAAATAGAAGCTACAAAAAGGGTTAGTTTATATGTTTTGATGAGGATATTATATTACACCGAAAATCAGTGCTCAAACAACTGTAAATTAGTCCCTGTTAAGTCGCTTTTCTTTTCCTAAATCTTTAAGAAGAACTAAATTCTATTATGCCACACAATATACCACTGATATCTAAGAAATGTGATGCAACAAAGTCAAAATTTAGTAAGATTTTATTTGGTAAAGATTTGCAGGGTATTTTAAATATCAATTTTTATAAAAGAGAACTTTTACCATTTAAATCATGACAAAGTTACTTCATATAATAATGTGTTCAAATGGTAACTATTACTCAAAATAGGAAATAAAGTAAAATACACAACTACCAATATTTTCTAAGAATGTAAATTGCCATATTATACACTTTATATTTTATTAATAATCAATATAGCAGGTTATGAAACTAGTAAATAAAAACATTGAGAATATTCCTTCTTCTGATCTCAACTGACATTATTAAAAGTGAAAATCCTTTAACTTTTTCCTCATAATTACATAATTCATTTTAGATTTCATGTCCTGAAGAAGCAAGGTGACACTCGCATTTATACATCTCCATTCTTCTCTATCTTCACAGCTAATAAGAGATCAAGTGACTCCCTCTTTGTCTACAAGGTATCCTATTTTCAGTCTTTAATAGCCAATTTTTTTAAAGCTTTTAACATTTAGCGCCGAAAGATGAAACAGGAACCAGATTACCAACCTGCAATCCTATTTTTTAAATTTTAGTCTATCAATTAATGCATAATCGGCATCACTTTAAATTAAACATACTTTCTATTTGATTTCAAATTTATCATCAAAGTGTAACTCAAGGGATAAAATGGAGTAACACAAACATTTCTCAAGTTTTTAACCTCTGAAAACACATGGACTCTATTTGGGGGTGGGGTGTTTTGAACACTACAGTTGCATTTTAATGCTTGCAAATCCGCTGGAAAAAAAAATGTGGGGCACAGACAGTATATGCTGCACTAAAACATTCTCCTACTGAGAGGGAGGTTTAGGAAGTTAGCTGTATTTCCACAATGCTTTCCCTGGATATTCTCAATCCCTTCTTAAGAACTACTTTAACAATTAGTACACAGAGGTCTCTGGATGGCTCTCTGAAACATTTAAAACCAGAGAACAAAAGGTTTATTTTAAAAATGAAAACCTTGGCTTGTACAACTCCAGACGTGAATCTGCTTTCAATTACTGAAAGTATTTCCACTTTAGTGGAAGGGGATCAAATCTTCAACTACACCATCTTAAAGCACTGAATTTGATTATATTAGGCTTTCAGAAGACAAAATGACTTTGTGACACAGGCACATATATCTGTACATATCATTTATAAGATACTGCAGAGATAGGCACCCTAGCACATGAGGAGGAAGTGTGATTTCTCATTCTGAGAGATGTTCAGATCTTTGTTTTATTAAAATATACACATAAATGGGCAAATGATTTTTTTACTTCGATAGATATGGCATAAGTTTTTCCAAACCATTCTCAACTCTTTCCACAGGAGTAACTTGCATCGAAGCACAACTGCAAAGTTGGATTTCTTTTAGAGACTCTGCTCTACAAAACCTTCTCATGACAAAAAGCACACACGAAGTATTTCTCAGGCGAAAAACTGCTCTTTAAATTAGCAAGATTATTTTGTACCTTTCCTCCCATTAAGCAATTAGGATGATGGACTTCAGTGAATGGAATCAAAAGGCTGATTAAACCCAATGCGGAATTTTAAACATCTCAGACATAAATCCAAAATCATTATTGCTAAAGATTTGCGCCAACGAACCCGGTAAGATACATCGCGAAAATCACAGAACGCAAGAAAAAGGAAAGAAAGAAAAAAAAAAAAGACAGCTTTACCTCATGGATTAGGACTGTACATTACTCATAAAAAAAAAAATCCTTCTAATTAAAAATACCAGGAACAAAAGCCTCCATTCTCCCCGCGGCTACCTGCACCACTCCGGGTGACGAAGAGTAATCGAGAAAGTTCAGCTTTCACCCCTTCTAAATCCTTAAATTTGGTCCCTCAAGGGTTAAAAAGCCACTTCATTTCAGATGCTAATATTGCCTCTGCACCGATTCAAACCCGCGCGGAGCCGCCTCCCATTCCGACACCACCAGGGAGGAAAGCGGAGCCACTGGCCCCAGAGCCGCCGCCGCCGCCGCCGCCGCCGCGTGCCAGAGAGCGAACGGCCGCGCGAGGAGCCGCGCGAGCAGCCGCGCGAGGAGCCGCTCAGCCCTCCCGCCCCAGGCCGCGACGGCCGCCGCCGCCGCCGCTCACCCACCTTGCCGCGGCGCGCCCTCACTGTGGCCGTGCGGAGCCGAGCCCGGCGCTGCCAACTTGCCTCGGTCTGGAGCGTATCATGTTACAGCGCCGGGCTCGAGGCTCGGGCTGCGAGCGGCAGCCAGACATGATAGGCTGAGGCTCCTCTGTTTACACCCGGCTGCGGAGGGGGCGGCGGAGACGCTTAACCCCTTCGAGCCGGGCCGGGATGCCGCCGCCGCCCCGCCAGCCCCGCGCCCGCCGGCCGGGCCGCGACTCTCGACGCCGCGCCCTCCGCACCGTCACACCACACACTCGCGCGCACACGTACACGCGGGCCGGGGCGTCCTACAGCCCTGCCCCAAGCGAGGACGGAAAACTGCGCTCAAAACTGGCCGTGGCGTGCTTTGAAGCCCCTGACGGGAGCCGGCCGACCTCCGCTCCTACCCGCACACCAGCCGCCCCGTAAAACACCGGTGCTCTCTCTCCTGTGGGTTTTCGGGCTGCTGTAGATGTTGCAAAATATTCTCTTCCAGCGCTACTTTCCCGTGCTCACAAAAGAACCTCTTTCCCAACACATGAATGAAGCCCGACCCCGGGTCCGCCACCATTCATGCATCACACAGCTGAGATGTTTACTTCATCCAAACGGGAGTGATGGCCACGCTCCGCACGCGTCGGCCAAACTAAGTCCTTCAGCTCTCGGGACGCGCTGCCTGGGCGCGGGGAGCACAGCCTACCTCGGAGGCGGGAGGGGTGACCGCAGGGCCGCGAAGTCTAGCACCGGCCGGGCGTGCGCAGCGCGGGTGTGGGTGTCGCCTGTGAAGCTGCGGGACCCACGCAGCCGGCGCTCGCCCCTGGGCCGCAGGCGCCAGGCTCAGCCACTCTGTCGGCCCCAGGGCCGCGGCGGGGACTGTGCTGGCCCCTCGTACCCGCTCCAGTCGCGGACCCCCATTAACGTGGAGACTCAGGCTCCTTCCCTGGAATGGGAGGGTCCCTGGGGCCATAGGCATGTGTTCCAGTGATCTGAGCTACTCTAAATGACGTGCCAGGACTGGACAACCCTGCTCTGGAACAGTTAATATGGTCTAACCAGCTTTACTTTCAAAAAGAGAGAGGCAGAGAGAGATACTTCAATGTTGCTGCGCTTAAATTTTTATTTTAAAAACTGTCTTTTTATCATTATTGCATGCCTTCCAGTCCAACTTCCTTTAATTTCTCTTTCTTCTAGAACATTCTGCGTACCCCTTCCCGCCTCTTTCTCCATTAAACTGAGAAATGAATGCCTGCTCATGAAGAATTTTCTTCTAATTCCTTCAAAATCAAATATTTTTATAAATAACAAAAACAAGAATACTTACATCACAATAGTATTATTAATCAACATAGCGTTACTGGCTCTGACTTCACATTTTAACTCTCTTCTAGATATAGACTTAAACCAAACCAACCCCCCCCCCAAATAAATAAATACGATAAGCAAGGAAATTTCAATCTCTTCCACCCTCTTTCCTCCAGTAAAGATTAAATTCTTTCCACATTCCAGGATTCAGCAATAACACTAATTTCTTTCTTTACCTTTTTTTTTAAAGCATATTAACTTTACCTCAACTTCTGTCACTTTTTATATCTAATGCTACAAGAATGTGAATACGGCTCCTCTGTCTCTGTGGAGATTTTTCCATGTCAATTTCCATAACACATCCATCATTATACATGGACACATCTGATGCTAGTCCCTGTTTAAGCAAAGTCTCTACACCTTAGCATTCTTTTCTTTTAATACTCTGGCTCTTCTAAAACCAGGACTCATCAACCACATCCTATTTCAACACGATTTTCACAACCAGATTGTGGATTCTTAATGATCAATATATTCGCTCTTTGCTTGGGACATAGGATAGCATAGAAATTATTTAAACACATAGCAATTATTTAAATTTTAGATATTCCTTTTGATACGGTCTAAATTTTGAAGTTATTTCAAGGTTTTCAAATTCTTTCTCTTTAATAAAATTGGGTCAAATAGAACAATAGATATTTTGTAGGGCACCAAAGACTTCTAATCTCCTTAAGCAAATATCTTCCAAAGTTATAATATTTTGAAAAAAACATTTCACAGTTCGTTGTAATGTGTATGACTCTTCTGGGGGGTAGGTAGCCTGAACTAATTGCATATAAACACTATGTAACTACTTAGAACAGAGTATGAAGAAGCTATTTAATTGGAGTCTTCGAAGAATTAAATAGGCAGAACATTACACCTTGATTCAGAATTGTACCCCTTAATTTTTGATGACCACAAGTTTACACATCTGACCTAGAACATTAGAACACAGAAAGATGAACATTGTCATAGAAGAATGAATGGTTCTAAGATCTTAAATAAATCACCATTGGGATCAAGATGAATCTCAAGAAGACTGGATATTTGGCATGCTTATTTCCCCAGATAAATGTTATGTAAATTGGTCACTGATTGATAGCGTTTATTAAAATTCCAATTTAAAATGTTAATTAAGCAATGCCCATCTATAAATGTCAGATCCAGGTTAGGAAGGTTTTTATGTTGGATTATATTGGAATATTCCACATGTATGTCTACTTCTGTCTTTTCTGAATACAAAACTAATTATTGCAAATTGGACAAAGACAATATCCATTGAGAATTATCAAGGATTTACTTTGAATGAAGCTAAGCAGTAGCAGCAGCAGTCCATGGGGAAGAGGCAGAGGAAGAGATAAGGTTTTAAAGTATTTCTATTGCTGAAATATGAAGAATGGTTTCCACATTTGTCTTCCAAGAAAACACATGGTTTTGTGACCACACCCATTCATGCATTAAATCACTGCCATCTTTTAAATCTAAGAGTACACCAAAGAGTTCCAGAGAGATATGTACAGTCATAAGGCATACATTCAACTTCTATTTTCTTCTTCTATAGCTTGCCATATTGATGATATCAGGGATAATTAGCATCATGGATACTGCCTTCCATAACTTAAGCACTTCTTGTCTAAGATCTGCAGAATTCCCCACAGTTCCATGAGCAGACACTATTAAATATGTTGAATTATGTGGCTATTTTATGTCGTGAATAAATAACCACATGGAATCATACTTGCAATATTAAATGAATTTTACTTATAACTGAATTCAGTTCTTTAGGCATAAAAGCCTAATGACTGCACACCACAAGGAAGATTTTTAAAAATGCATGAACCAAACCAAATCAAAGCAAATTGTATTAAAAAAAGAAAAAGTCCATGAATGAGCTGTTACTTCAAACTGGTACCAGCTTAGCTTCATATTAAAAGTGCTTCTGACTTCTCTCTGCTTAGGCCAACAATCATCAAGAAAAATCAGACTGTAATCGAAACTGAGATGTCTACCTTTCCTGCTAATTATTAAGCACAGAAACCATACTGTCAGGGAGACTAACACAAAATCAAAATCAGACACTAATAGCTCAGCACTTCATATTATGACTAGTATTATACTGAGCATGTGACATGTACTTTTTTTTTTTTTCCTAATGTGCTGGGAGTCAAACCCAAGCCCTGTAGTATAGTCGGAAAGCACTTTACTACTAAGCCACACCCTTAGCCCAACACATACCATTTTTATTTAATGCTTTAAGCCCCTATAAGCAAGTAATAGTGTTGTTCCATCTTACAGATGAGGAAACCAGAACTTAGATTAACAATGTGCCCACAGAGTTACAGAGTGCCAGGGCCAAAACTCAGTCCCACATTTGAAGGTCTCCTGAGCTTGACACTTAACGATTTCACTAAATATTTAGACAGTAAAACTGGACTTAGGAGTACAGTTCACTTTCTAAGTCAAATTTATCAGGGTAAGGCACACCAAATATTTTAAAACATGATATTTAATTTTAGAAATTGATAATTTGTAGATTTTGGAAGAAGGGAAAAGAGGCACAGCACGTTATTTCTCCTGAATTGAAGAAATCTCAAGAGGTAATAACATAGTACCAATGTTAGTATCTGCAGACTCGAATCTTAAAAAGGAATATGGTCACAAAATATTCCTAAACACCTGACTTAGGGATTGTTGTATGTCAGTATATGTCTGTCACTAGTTTATCTGGGCTGGGATTTAGCTCAGTTGGTAGAACCCTGTGCTACAGTCTCTGAGGTCCCAAGTTCAATTCCCAGCACCACAAAAATGGGAGAAGGACCTAGCAATCCACTCCCAAGGCAATCCTGAAACAGTCAGCCATTGAAAGCCCTATGAGGGTCACTATGAGTCGGATACCAACTCAACGACACCTAACAACAACAACATAGTTTGTCTAGAGAGACTCTGATAAGGATTATACCTTTATTTATAAATCCTTTTTGTGAGTAAATGTGTCAAAGAAACTGTTTATGTTACCAAATCATAGCACACTGACTTCAATTGGTACATAATAATTGTAGAATTACTTCAGTTACATTCCATGAATAAAATTTTAGACTTCATCTTATATATTGCAAAGTTATTTTGTCAGTAGCACATAAATTTCTAACAACTATGTGGACTCTGCTATAAGCTGACTATACTTAAAATCATATTTCTGAGTACATTCTCTAATACAGTTCAATGATTCACACTGGAATAGAAATAAAAATTTGAAAACAACGTCTTGCAAGAAAGGCCAATACATAATTTTTCATAGATGTCTACAATAAATCTAAAAGGCTAGGGTAACATTTAGGTGATTCTTTATCTGACAAAAATTTCCTCCCACAATTTACATATTCATTTCACAACTATCTGAAATGCCCACATCTGAAATCATTTCTAACAGGTAAATCCTCATTGTTTTTAAAGCTGTTAAATTATTTCACCACAGAAAACAAATGTTTTCTGAAATCTGATATATGTCGAAGACTTAAAACTCTTCCTTTAAATATCCAGTCATGTCTGTTGAGTGCCAAAAGAGTTGGTCTTTATTTTTTGCCCTAATTCAGATGACCTTGGGTGGAAGCCTGCTGTGTCCTCTGCAGCCTGCACAGGCAAGGTAGAGGAGAAAACAGGATCTGGGGTGGGGGGGGTGGGTGATGAGGTCTGGACTCCTTGCAGGGGGCAATCAAACAATGCACTGTATCTAAATGGCTTGGTGAGAGTCAGCCCTGAACTGGCAAGTTTCCAAGTGAGAGGGAAGCCGGTGAGGAAGGGCCATCATTCCTACCTAGTGGTGAAAGCAGGACTGGGCAGGAGGGCAGAGCTTCAAGACAAACCCAGATGGCCAGCAAGAGGTAGCTGGAGGTAGGGATGCCAGGAACTGAGTACACAGCAAGAGCCAAGGGCCCAAGTCATATCACCAGGCCTCCAAAGGCAATGTTAGTCTACAGTACAGAGAAGTATATAGAAGCGTAGTTCCATCAGTAAGCCTCCATGACTGCGGAAGTACAGGAGCGGCCAGGATTGAAGGCATGCTGCTCATCCGTGGCACCTGCGATGAAGGGTCTGCAGCAGCAAGACTAATTCCCAGGCCCACCCAGGGATGGCAGTGTTTGTCCATGCTTGGCAACTTATTGGGGTTCATCTTAATTTAGATCTTGAAAACAGGAATACATTTTGGAGGGTTATTTTATATGCATATCCTTGACAGTCCAAGTTTCATAAATGATGATAGGTCAGACAAAAATTATTGAATTGTTTTAATTATGGAGCAATATCTTCAATCTGGACTATTTGTTTCTAACCATCATTCCATTCATCCAACCCTCAAATACTAGTATTGGTTCTCAAAACCATTTTCAGTCAAATGTCAAAAAGCTAAGAAGTATATCTTTGAGATTAAATATATCACTATAAGCATTTTGCTTTGTCTTAGATAACCAGGAATTAGTTATCCATTGATGACTAGTGATAGAATGAGGTTGTGAGATGAAAAGTTGCCTATAGTGGAAAGAGCTATGCACAGGTCAAATCCTTTATGTAATGGGCAAGACATAGAAATCAGGCAGACTTCTGTATTCACCCTTAACACCTTTAAAATTTATAATATCAAAATTTTCCAAAGAACCTATAGGTATTAAGATTATTTTTGCAAATAGTTTAACCTGTCTTTTTGTTGTCATTAGGTGCCATTCAGTTGAGTCCAACTCATAGTGACCCTATGTACAACAAAACAAAACGCTCCCTTGGACACCATGCCATACCTGCCACTATGTCAGTGCTTCTCTGCTATTCATAAGGGTTTTGAATAGCTGATTGTTTCAAAATTGTTTTGGGAATGGGCTGCCAGGTCCTCCATTTTTTGTGGTGCCAGGGATCAAACTCAGGGCCTAAGAGTATGCAGAGCAGCACTCTTATCAACTGAGCTAAACCCCAGCCCAACATGTCTTTACTGATAAACAGATCTGGATAATAATATATTAATTTCACACGTTTTCTTGACACAGTCACATAGAATATGTTTTTGATTTGTTTTTTGAAACAAATAATACAAGTATACACATGTCTGTATGTCATTTTGGATGTAAATATGTTTTGCACCTCTGCTTTTTATCTTGCCAAAATCTGCTTGATCGTAACTTGGCTTAGAAGCCATTTCTTCCTTTCAGCCTTTCACAATTCACCAAGAACAGTTTAAGGGTCTCTCTTTTGTGTTCCCATTGTACTCTGTAAATATCCTTTTCCATCATTCATCATACTGTATTTTGCTGCCTGTCTCCTATAGCTCCTTCCAGACCATAAATACATGAGGGTAGAGACCATTTATTTGCTGGTTCCCTAGCATTTAGCATAGTGTCTTGCACAACGTAGACACTAAATAAATACTGGTATAGGAATGAGTAGGTTGATGGGTCACAGGAAACAAACAGCCCAGACTGAAGAATCTGCTCACTAATAAAAACAATCATCTATATTTATCATATTGTTCTATAATTACTAGTGTCCTCTCTCTCTCTCTCTCTCTCTCTCTCTCTCTCTCTCTCTCTCTCACCTTCTCTCTCTCTCTAATGAACATATAATTCCACTCATCCATACCCCTAACCTAACAAACTTCTTGGGACAGAGATGTGACCTAATGGCACCTAGCACCATTGATAGTTCAGGATCACTGTTTTTAAAACTCTATAATACAGAGAGTGCCAAAGACAATGTACACACTTTTTTTTTTTCCCTCAGTACTGGGGAGTTGAATCCAGGTCCTCATGCATGCTTTGCAAGCACTCTACCACTGAGATGTACCCTCATTTTTAACTTTTTTATTTTGAGACAGGGTCTCTCTTAAGTTACACAGGCTGCCTCTGGCCTCAAACTTGGGATATTCCTGTTTCTGCCTCCTAAGTCACCAAAATTTCTGGCATGCACCACTGAGCCCAGCATGTACACACATTTTAAGAAAGGAAAAAAACTGTATTAAAATGATCATACTCAATATATACCAACAATCAAAATCATGTTTGACTTTTGCAGTAACAAGAGGTGATCAAAGAGGTTACCATAGCAGAACAAGCAGGAGTTGTTGCTGTTCAAGGCCTCCTGGATCTTCCCACATCATACACAGCACAATGTGTCTCAAACTTACAATAAATGTATGCAGTTGTTAGCCTGTTGGAGGTTCTGCTGCATCTTCACTCCTCCACTGTTGTACTTCCACAACTTTCTTGAATTTCAAATACCACTTCAAAATGGTCTTATGCTTCTCAAATGACAACCATCCTTCTGTCATCTTCTGTGACTGTCCTGCCTGTTGAGTGATGGCACTAGCATTCATTTGATTAATGCCATCTTTTGAGTGAATATCATTTTACACATTGCTACCGTAATTCAATTTAACTTTGAAAAGCAATACATAAATAATACCTCCTAAAATGTGTATACTTTTTGGCTTTATAAAATCACAGAATAAAACGGTACACATATTTAATGCATGATCTAATTTGGTGGTACTTTCCTGGATCTCTGTCAAGTATAGTCCCATCTACATTAACACTGTATACAGATGAATTTGTTTCTTTAAAAAAGCCATACTGTACCTTATCCATTCCAAGTACTACATGACAATGTTTCACATTGTTTACTGAGGGCAATTATGATAGTCTCCAACTTAAGTCTTTAAAGTCATAATACCTGCCCAAATGCTCTCAACTGGAAATGAGTGAATAGCAGAGGAGAGCAGCTGGTCATTTTCTCAATAAAGGCCTTTCCTATACTTGAAGGTGATTACTCTTAAATCTTCTCTTTAAGTAAGCATTGCCATGCTATACTTGATTATTGTCATTATTATTTTACTGTTTCCTTGAGTGTCTGTTTCACCTCTTTCATCATCATAATAGCTCTTCTGTAAACTTTTCTTTTTAACCTACAAAGAGTGGAGGTAGCTGAGAACCACACCTCCAGAGTCAGGTTTATAGATGTAGGTCCAGAAAAAGAAAGTTCTAAAGACAAATGGTGGGGGGGGAGGAGTGAAGGTCTCGCTGGATCTCTCTACTTAAATGTGCCAGCAAGAAAATAGAAAGAGGGTATTTAGTTCTGTATTGCAGATTTACCAGCCCAGTTAGTTCTATAACAGGGATGTGTGTGAGCCTAGAGGACATCTCAGGGGCAATAAATGAACGGAGAAAGCAAAGGGCCCAGGTTGAATCTTGGGGATGCTTACATACATAGCCTTGAAGAAGAGGGTCACCACTAGGGAGACAGGTGACCTCTTGGAAATTGGAGAGCATCAGCTATGTAACATGATAAACCTCAGAGGAGAGATTCCAAGAATTGCGACTGGGAACGGGGTGGGTGATGGGTACAAAACTTCATGTTGCAGATTAATACTTTTGATGATTGAAGAAAAGTTCTTGAAATTGGCAAGAAGAGGCAATTTGTGACCCATAGGAGAATAATTTCTAGCAAAATAATGGGGTGAATATTAGAATTAATGATTGTTGGAAAGCAAGTGAATGGTGGGGAAATGGAGAAAGCTAGTGTACAAACCAGGTATTTCTTCAAAGTTTCTAGAATTGAATTCCACCCACATTTACTAAATGCCTATTATGTGCCTAAAACACTTTAGGTACTTTCATGTGAAATGTCTTCTTTAATCCTTACAGGATAAGACTAGTTAACAATTTGGGAAGAAAATTATATTTCTATTATTTCAAATACTCTATAGGGAAAAATATACTGGTTCTTGCAGGCAAATTTCCACCTAGGGTCTATATCCATTTGTAAAAACCAAGCATGGTTAGGGCCTTGCTAATTACAGCCAAATCACACAAAGATACTAATTAAGCAGTATATGAGAAGAATTAAATTCTTCAAAAAGATACTAGAGGGAAGGGATATAGAAAAGACAAATGGAGACAGAGGTCATTTGTTGTTGTTAGGTGCTGTTGAATTAGGGTCCAACTCATAGCAGCCTTATGTACAACAGAACAAAACACTTTCCAACATTGTGCCATGCCTGGCACTATGCCAGGGCTTCTCTGCTATTCACAGGGTTTTCAATGGTGATTGTTTTTGGGATTGTTTTAGGAGTGGGCTGCCAGGTCCTTCTCCTATTTTTGAGGTGCTGGGGATTGAACTCAGGGCCTCAGAGTGCACAGAGTGAGGTCATTAGGTAAAGCATATTGCAGTTGTGTGTCTAGTCTTGGGGGCTTTCATCTTCTGAGTGATAATAAACTTCTGATGCTCCCTCTTTCTCTTAGGAGAACTCGTGCACAGGAAATAAGGTCTGCCAGAAGATCTAGAAATATTGAATGGCAAAATAAGGGCATCTATTTAATTGATGCTACACAAAATGAATGTAACTTCTGAGGCTATGGAAAACAAAAGATCATGACCACCAAGGCAAATGTCCAAATCAAGATCTTGACACCAGATTATCAGATATTCCACAGCCCACCATTCATGGTGGCTAATTTGATTTCAAAATGGAAACCACTGTGAAAAGAGGTAGAACTATATTATTTTTTACCAAAAGCATTTATAAGATTTTTAACAAAAGGATTGTACAATATGATCATTCAAATGAATTTTAAATATTAAGGTAGAACAAGTTAGAGTATTTTAGAGTTAATTTCATATTAGGTCAATATATCACTATGTCACTTTAGCTAGAGAGTCTAACATGGCTTTAGTTCAGATGATATAAGCAGCCAGTCTAAGTAGAAAGGCTTTCAGATTTTCGGAGAAATCCATGTTAAATAACCACACATTTTGGGACCTGGATTCTACAATAGATGTTGAATAGATTCACCTTCAAGGAATTTCTAGCAGGTTTCATAAGGATGGTTAGAATGAGAAATTCTCTAACTGGAAAAGTACACTTAGATTAGGTTGTGATTAATAGCAATTTATGACTAGTGAGAAAAGTCCTAAATTATAGGGCGACATTTATGGCTTCAAAAGCTTTTTCTCTTACTTAGCAATTATTTCTAGCAATTTTAACAAAAACTGCATAGTCTGATAATCAGTGTCAAGAGAATTCTTGGCAGAAAGTCGGATAAGCAGGTATACTTTTGTCCACACCTGAGGTTAACTGAATAAGCATCATTACAACCAACGATAAAATGGACTCACTGCAAAATAAAAGAACACAAAGAAAACAAAGCAGCTTCAGTAGTTTGCATGTTGAAATGAATACTGGGGAAAAGCATTACCATTCACTCTCCAGGGATTTCTCCTCTACAAATTCTCTAGGAATCAAGAAAACTGGGGTCCTGGACATGGCTCTTCAGACTGGCTCTGTGACCATAGGAAGTCTTAACTTACCTGGGCCTCAACTTTTCGCTGTGTAAAAAGAAGTCTCTCCATTCTTTTGCATCATTTAAATGTCTATGCAGGAGTTTCTTTCAGTTTCTTTTTGTTTGTTTGTTTTTGTGGTGCTAGGGATAGAAGCCAGGGCCTCACACATCTTCACTAAGCTTCTACCTCTGAGGCTCACCCTAGTCCCTTCCAGTTCCTTTCATGTCCTAATAATTTTCAGTTATTGAATATTTAAATCCACTCATTTTCTTAAAGCTTTTCCTTTTCCACCTTTTTTCCCACCCTCTTGATTGTTTTGTTGCCTATCCATTATAAATTTACAGATTTAGGTTTCCTTTATTTTGAAGAGTGAATTAAAGGGCCCATCTAGCCATTTCCCAACATAGACTTCTTAATGCAGATATGATTTAGAAAACAGTTGTTTTCATCTTTATTTTACCTCATATGTTAGCATTCCATGTATTAAGATAGTAGCCACATTCTAATTTATATGAGGTGAGAGATTCTTTCCTTCATGAGGATAGCAGTAGTGGCTTGGCTTATAAGCCAAGAGAGGTAACAAAATTTGTGAGAGCTATGTTACTATAAGGGCTGGGATTTAGCTCAGTTGGTAGAGCGCGGCACTGCAGTCTCTGAGGTCCCGAGTTCAATTCCCAGCACTGCAAAAATGGGAGAAGGGCCTGACAAACCACTCCCAAGGCAATCCCGAAACAGCAAGCCATTGAAAACCCTATGAGGGTCACTATGAGCTGGATACCGACTCGATGGCATCTAACAACAACAACGTTACTATAAAGGGCTAGGATTTAGCTCAGTTGCTAGTGTGCCACTCTGCAGTCTCTGAGGTCCTGGGTTCAATTCCCAGCACCCCAAAATGGGATGCTGGGATGTAACAATCCACTCCCAAGGCAATCCTGAAACAATCAGACTTTGAAAACCTTACCAGGGTTGCTGTGAGTCGGACATGACTCAACAGCACCTAACTACAACAATGTTACTATGTGTTTGAAATTATATTGTTGGTGGTAAGGATCTAACCATAGCCACATCATGTGTGTTTATTCTTCCAGCTAAGTTTTAAAGTGGTCATCTGTCATTTAGTGACAGGCATACAATCTGAGAGATGTATCTGCTGAGCAATTTGGTCAATGTATGATCATCACCACACACAAACCTAGATGGTGTAGAACAATCCCTTGACATGGCCTCTAGATATAATCAGGATGTGGTAAACACAAGATGTATAAGGTCGCTAGTGTAGCAATCTAGCAGACTGTTACTATAGTAAACTTAAAAAAAATAAAGTAGTAAACTCTAAAATAATGGCTATAATGGTTAAAATATAGTATAAAATATCATATAGTGTAATAAATACATTCACTAGTACCACAGTCAGTTATTATCATTATTAAGTATTATACTGTATGTAATTGCCTGCACCACACTTTTATATGACTGGCAACACAGTAGGTTTGTTTACCTGAACATCACCACAAACACATGAGTAATGGGTTGTGTTATGCTCTGACAACGGCTACTTCTTCACTAGTGATGGGAATTTTTCAGCTCCATTACAGTCCTATGGGACCACTGTCATTAATGCAGTCTGTCATTAACTGAAATGTTATTGTGTGACATGTGACTATATGTTGCAAGGTCTCTTCTAATGACTCTATGTCCTCTCAACCACTTCAACTACTACAAATAGGAGGTTCTTGGTAAGTGGAGTTAGAGCATACCCTTGGTTTCCTGCCTGGAGAGATTGCACAGCATCACTAAATGTCAGGTCCTTAAAGGAACATGGTGCTCACTGCTCCACCTCTTGTCTTCTCACAGGGAAGACAGACAAAGCTTTCTATGCCACTCTTGCCCCTTCCATGATATTCTCCCAGGATATCATAGTCACAAGGTTATGTACCTGCAAGTGTGCCTATTTATACAAGGGAAACATCTCTCCTACTTATTAGTGATCCCGAGTATTGTTAACATGACCCCCCCTACACACACCACCACCTTAAGCAAAGAAGTAGGGAGAGATATTAAGATGTACCTTAAGGCATCTGTTAAAGCAAAAGAACCCCTGTCAAAAGAAAATTAAAATTCCTGTGACCTTCAGTCAAATACGAAGCTGCCAAGCCTCCTCTGATCAATGTGAAATTTAATATTGTTATATCTAAAAAGAAAAAATCTATTTTCCTGTGCTCAGAATTAGAATGTTTGCAATATTCCACTTATTTTATTTTTAGAAAGATTTCAAAAAGGAAAATACAAATCTACATTCAATTTTCTTCCACTCATGTAAATATAAACCAACTTCAGGCCCTTCCTCTATGTGTACTGACTGTGAGTTCACTGCCTTTTTATCCTCATGAGAGAATAACTACAGATCACTTTAGTCTCCAGAGGAAGCAACAATATATGCTGAAAAAGAAAATATTTGGAAAAAAAATTTTTGGCAGTACTCAGGGGTTGAAGCAAGGGCCTTGCACATATTTTTGCAAGTGTTCCACCATTTAAAAAATTTTTTAGCTTGAGATATGGTCTTGGTAAATTACACAGGCTGCCTCTGGGCTCGAACTCATGATCTTCCTATCCCTATTTCCTGAGTTGCTAGGATTACAATCATGTACCACTGTGCCTGGCTTGAAAATTTTTAAATTCATTCTTGCGCCTGTCTTACTTCAAATCAATTCCCTATTTTCTCATACTCCTAGATTGCAGTTGTTCCTTCTGGGCCTTTCTCTGGCCCAAGGCCGGCAGGCAGTTGCCTGTTCAGCTGATGCCAGCCCTGTTTCCACGGCGGAGATAGAATGTCTAATTTCCATATTATACCAGCAGCTTCTAATTACCCCTGTCTTAGAAAGCATCTTAACACTTGGGTCCACAGGCTGAAGTCTTCTGTCTTTCTTTTCTGTTGGGAATAAAAACTATTTTTCTTGCAATAAAGACCTTTATTGAAGAAGGGAAATAATAATAACCAATGTACAAGTCAAGTCATTGAAGAAAAAAAATTCACCTGCAGTATAAACACTAAAGATAGAAGAAGTCATGTAATAAGCACTGTATTTGTAGACTGTCTGAAACAATAGAATTGAAGGAAAACAGCTTTCTGTAGCAGTCTGCCAGAGAGAACTGACTCTCCCAAACAAAACCATAACTTCCATAAAACCACAGAACTGGCGAAGACCACTAGCAAAAACCATTGACAATATTTCCCCTCGCCCCCCAAGTAGACAGCTACTCAAGTGGAAATGGCATCTAGTCTTCTTGATTTGTTTGACTTTGCATCAGACTCTTCTTGGGACAGATCCAGAATTTTATCTTTACATATTTCAAAGACACCAGGAAAAGAAACAATAGTGTCCTAGCAATCCCCATGGAAATATTTCACGTCACCTCTGTGTCCATAATTGTGATCATTGCCAAAGCGATGCTTTCAGACCCTAGGTTCAGCTTCAATGGCTATGTCCTTCAGCTCCCCCATAGTGGTCCAGCCCAGCAAAGATGACAGAGCATTGCCCTTGGCAAGGCTTACTTAGGCCTTTCATTTCAATTTCTTTCTGAATGGATTTCTAGGTCCTTTTTGCTCTTGTGGTGTATCAAAAAAGAAAAATGTCCCATGGCCTAGTTTCAGGGATATAATTTGACAAACTCAAGAAAAACAGAAAAAAATTTTACCTTAAAAATAAAATATACTAATATACCATCCTTCAGTTTTAATTCTGTGAAGTACAATCATAAGGTTCTACATACAGAGAAAGGCACACATTTCCTCAGGCCAGGTGCTTCCAATTGTCTCTTTTATGTCAAACTTATCACCATTCTCAGTTACCTTCTTTCCCAATCCTGACCATGTTCAGCCAGAAGTAACTGTAGTATTTCTATTTTCACAATCCCTTTCTCAGGTATGTTTTCTTTTTATTTCTAAAGTTACCATACCTTTACATCTCATTATATCTACCTTAGATACCTCAATAACCTATTTCATGTCTCTGCATTCCAACTCTAATCCATATTCTAGTTAAATCTTCCTAATGACTTACTTGCAAATGCTCCTCCCAGCTCAAATCCTCATTGCCTCATACTGACTAAAGGATAAATCCAGTTTCTCAGCCTATCATTTAAGGGGACCATTCTGGTCTTATCTTACACTTCACAATGTATCTGATTTTCTAAAATATGCCCCTTCCCTTTTTCTTCTACTCTGTATGTCACATTAATCCCTCTGCCTAAATGTCCTTCCTCCCTCCCTTCTCTGTCTTATTCTGGTGCCTCTCTCTCTCCTTCACCTCAACAGGATCTAGCTCACAAATTCTGTTATCCTGTTATTTCAATTCCCACTCAGGACCTAATCCAATCACTTAGTGTCATCAATAGTCTATCCCCATAGACACCTTAAGTGTTCCATGTTCAAGGTTAAAATAATCACCTTCCATAAACTTATATCTCTTCCTGCATTCCCTGTGTCAGTGAATGAAACCTTCCCACCCATAGGCCTGAAGCATATTCACTCTTTTGAGTCACCACACTCACTTCTTTTGTTGATGGAACTCATTGTTTTGTCACATGAATGCAATATACCTATCTTTATTTTTGTCTTCCTCCACCACACTGGGCTGGGATTTAGCTCAGTTGGTAGAGCACCGCACTGCAGTCTCTGAGGTCCCAAGATCAATTCCCAGCACCACAAAAATGGGAGAAGGACCTGGCAATCCACTCCCAAGACAATCCCAAGACAGTCAGCCATTGAAAACCCTATGAGGGTCGCTATCAGTTGGATACTGACTTGACGCCACCTAACAACAACAACAACAAGTGGTGAAAATACATTTCTAATATTAACCTACCTTAAATTTTTTTATTCAATTTCTAATGCAGAAATTTTATTTACTCTTTGGCAATGGATGTTATCTCCTTAAAATCTTCCTTCACCAGGTAGACAATATGATTTTCCTTCTCTCTGTATTCTCCTGGCTCTTCACTTCTGATTGTATTACAGCATTATATTCACTTCTGACTGTGACTCTCTCTTAAGTAATTCTAATGCAACATATCCAAAGTCAAATATATTATATGTCATCCTTACCCTCAGAACCATTTCCCCTTTTGCCTTTAGTGTCTGTTTACACAGCTCTTTACCTAGTTGACTAATGTAGAAATTTCAAACATCTTTCCTTCCTCTCTTACATAAAATCCATCACTATATCCTGTAAATTCTTATTTATTTTTATTTACTTATTTATTTATTGTGCTGAGGATTGAGTCCAGGGCCTTACACATACTAAGAATGTGCTTTACCACTGAACCACCTCCCTAAACCCTATCCTGTTATTTATATTCCTTAAATAGGTCTTGAACCTCACTCTTCCTTTTCTGTTCACACAACCACTGTCTAGACCCTCATCATCTTAAACCAGGGTCTCTGTAACAACATTCTACGTGTTCTCTACCTCCCATTTCCCTTAGCTCATCAGTACCCCCTTTCCACTGCTTCCAAAATTATCTTTTAAGAACACAACCTGCACATATCTCTATTTTGTTTCCTGCCAAGACAAATATAATCCCCTTAGTAGCACATGTTAGCAATTATACATTCAGGCCCTGTACTACCTTCTTAATCTTCAAATGCTGCCTTACTGCAACCCACCCCAGAATCCTTCTTTATAAAATGAGCCGCTTACTATTCCTCAAACACAGTTTGCCTCTTCTCAGAGGAAGTGGCCTGATAACAGTTTTCTCTATATTGATTAACTAGCAAATTCAAATAAACCAGATGTTTTCCCCTTACTACCTTATGTTACCCTGTGGTACTTCTATGGTAGCACTGCATTGAGACTTCATGCAAACTATAGACCATGGACTTAGGAGTCAGACAAGCCTGTGTGCAAATGCTGTCACTTACTCTTACTGTATGTGTGATTTAGGAGAAATAACATTTGAGCTTCGGGTATGCATGTAAAATAGAAATAATATAAACTCCTATATCATTGGCTCATTGGTTTGTTTTAAATTGTTGTTGTTAGGTGCCATTGAGTTGGTATCTGACTCATGGCGACCCTATGTACAACAGGCAAAACACTATTGTCAGTGCTTCTCCGCTGTTTATTGGGTTTTCAATGGCAGATTGATTTTCGGGAGTGGGTTGCCTGGTCCTTCTCCCCATTTTAAATTAGACTGAATTAAATGAGATAATTTCTGAAACTGACCTGTCATAGAGCTGAAATACAGTAGGACCCCAAAGGCAGAGTTCACACTTATCATTATTCAGTTTCTCACAGTAGTCAGTATGTATGGGCTCTGAGTAAATGTTCGTACCTGAATGGTATTCATGACAAATTTTTGAATTACTGTGATTAACACAACTGCAGTTGTTAGATAATCATGTGATTCCACAGTAATAAAGGTTTAGAAATTTTCCAAACTTTAAAACTAGCAATTTGAATTTGGATTTATTCAGGCAAAACAGTTTTATGCTATAGCCCTAATGGACATATTAAATTGAATTAATCACTTTAGATTGTACATTTTTGGTGGTAAGGGGGTAGAGTCTTGCTGTATTGTCCAGCCTGGTTCTAAATGCAGGTGATCATCCTGCCTTAGTTTCTAAAGGAGCTGGGAATACACGTGCAACTATTGCACCTCACTGCAAAAATTATTAAAAATATGAAGCTGGAAATGTAGCTCAGTCATCAAGAACTTGCCTAGCATGTGCAAAGCCCTGAGTTGGATTCACAGCATTGCAAAAAAAGACAAAAACAAAAACAAAACACAAAAAACAAGACCAATAACAACAAAACAACAGCCATACCAAAACTAATATCTATCTAAATAATTTAAGATACATGTATAAGTAATAAAAAGTCAAATATTTCTACTTCATCATACTCTTCTATATCATATATAGAAGAAATCTCTTAACTTGTATATGTGTTTGCAAACAAATTTCATAATCAAATGTTGTACAAGTATTGATTTAAAAGTTATAAAAGTTGAATAATTTTGATGGCTATGAATAAAATTTAAAGTTAATTTTTAATAATCAGCAATATCAAATACTGCTTAGCAGTCCTATGATATCATTGAATTGGAGAAGGATATAAAGGCAGAGGTAGCATCATTATTTCTACAACAAATTAGTTGTGTGTGAATTGAAAACATTCTTTGAATCTGGAAGACACAAAGATTACTCTCCTGGCTTTGGAATATCCACAGTCATAAAAATATCCAAATTTTACCAATGAAAATATTGGAGTTGATGGAAAGAAGTTGCATCAGGATTTATTGGGTCAATAGATTAAAGAGAATATATTTCCTAGCAGTGGGCAATATTGGACTTTGCTTCTATATGTCATACCTATTTGCACATAGACAAAATGGTTTTTGTCTACAAATCAAAACAACTCTGAGATTCCACCTAACTCCAGTAAGAATGGCCAAGATCGACAAAATAAATAATAACAAATGCAAGTGAGGTTGTGGAGAAAATAGAACCCTCTTATACTTTTGGTGGGACTGTAAATTGGTTCAACTAGTTTTGAAATCAATATGGAGATACCTCAGAAAACTAAAAATAGAACTGCCATATGACCTAAACATACCATTACTGGGAATATGCCCAAAGGGAGACAAGTCATCATACCACAGAGACACCTGTATCTCCATATTCAATGCAGCACTTTTTACAATAACAAGTATATGGAACGAAACCAAGATGCCCATCAACAGAAGAATGGTTAAAAAACTATGGTACATATATACAATGGAATACAACTCAGCAATAAAAAAATGAAATAATGCCATTTGCGGCAAAATGGATGGAAATGGAGAACATCATCTTAAGCAAATGAACACAAGCTCAAAAAGAGAAATACCGTATGTTGTCACTCATATGTGGGAGTTGGATCATACTTAAAGGAAGGAAAAAGTCCTATACAGAAATTGATATATAAAAATGCACAATTAAACTTAGCAAAGAAGGGACAATATAAAGAGTAGAAAGAAGGAGGGAGGGAATTACCAGAGGGAAGTGAAGATTGAAGAAGATGGGATGGGGAGGAGGGTCAATGTGGAAGGATGAATGGGGAGAGGATAATCTCGATGTAAACAGCACAATTTCATGAGTATAGTAGAAAAATAGGAGAATACAACCCAAAAAGGATTTGAGTTTTACTACATATTAGCCACAAGGCTCCATAAACTTTGTGGGGTGATGAAAGTGTTGCCAGAGTGATGTAAAGGATGTATAATGGAAAAAGCCAATGCTGTATTACTCTGTACTCCATCATCATTTACTAATAAAGGGAAAAAATTGTATTTGTCTTTTATGCTTACCGGAACAGAGAGATACGTGCTTCAACATAATTCCTTTAGCAAGAATTAATTACTAGAGATGGGAAAAATACGAACAATGCAAATTATTCTCCTTTTAATTTTGCCTCGTATTATTTACTTCTTCTTGGGGAAATTAAAATACTATGCTAGTAAAATTTAGCAAAATAAAGACTTTATTAGAGCCAGACATCATGGGCAGACACCTGTTATCCTAGTGACTTTGGAGGTGGAGGAGGAGAATTGCAAGTTTGAGTTCAGAGGCAGCCTGTGCTACTTAGCACAAATCTGTCTCAAAAAAAGAAAAAATTTTTAAAAAGAGGGGTTGGGGGTTCAGCTCAATAGTAGAGCACTTGCCTAGCATGTGTTAGGCCCTGGGTTGATTACCATCATCCTAGTACTGGAAAAAAAAGTCTTTTAAAAATGCATCATATATTTTTTAAAAATACATATTTTAGCCGGGTGCAGCGGTACATGCCTGTAATCCCAGTGACTCGGGAGGCAGAGGTAGGATGATCGCAAGTTTGAGACCAGAGGTAGTCTGCATAATTTAGCAAGACCCTGTCTCAAAAAAGTAGAAAAATGAGCTCAAGGTGCAGCTCCAGTGGTACAGCACTTGCAAAGCATGCAAACATGAGGCCCTGGCTGGGTTCAACCCTCAGTATCACAAAAATAAAATAAAATAAAATAAAAAACAAAACACGAAAAAATCCATATTATTATACTAATACATATAATTATTATAAGGTGTAGGGACTGTGCAAACCAAACCAAAACCTTCTAAAGGCCCCCTTTATGGACTCTTCTTGGCTTTGTGGCATCACTCCTGTAACTTTGGCCCCAGTTGACTGATGGAATCAGTAAATTGATCCAAAGACAAATAACTATTGGCAACTCTTGTCCATAAAATGTATAGTCTGGCATGATAACTCTGCCCAACATGGGCCTACTCCATACTGGATGAAAACCAGTCAAATTGATCATGTCCTGTCCTTGGGAAGCTTTTCATCTGGGGATAAAATAGAAGCGCATCAATCCCAGTGGTGGGAGAAGCTGAAGCCAAGAACATGTGATCTAGTCAGGAGCCACTGACTAGGTAGCTGTGGTATGTCTTAATGCTCATCCACTTCTTTTGAGACCTGACTAAACAATTCCTAGTATGTGGTGATTGACATTCATTTCTTCCAAGTTTACTGAAATGGGTTTCTGTTTTATCCTTTGTCAAGTATCATTATGATAAATTTGTATCACCTAGGTAACCTGATTACTTCTAAATCCTTACTTCCTCAAAGTACCTAATGTGCTCTCTGAATCAAGTTGGTTTTCTCCACACCTTTGTTGAATTAATATTTACTCATAAAAACTAAGCTTATAAGAAATGACTCTTTAAAAATATGTTATATTTATAAGAAATACATTAGCATGCATTTTTTTATTGCCAAAATGCTTTGAATACTCATCTGCCAATCACATTTTCCTTTTGTGGGAACAAAAAAGTCAATAAGTTGTCCCTCACCCTCCAAAAAAGTGACAGCACTGGATAAAGTTTTGGTAGGTGGGATAAAAAGTCACATCTCATGTACACAGCTGCAAATAATGAACGCAACATGTTTGAGGCCTATTCTTGGATTGGTGCCCCAACATTTTAAAATCAACTTTTCTTGGCAAGGTTTTTGGGGCCATACTGTGTATGTGTCTGAATTCCTTCAGCCAAAACCTCTTACTATGAAAATTCAGCAGTATCGCATTTTGTGTAGATGTCATAACTCAAAATCCAGTCTGTTTTATGTACCATGTGGCTCTAGACTGACCTCTGTATTGCTACAGGCTTATTCTTTAGCACAAAATGATATTTATCTATGTCATTTTCTATAGTCACAGATAAAGATAGGCACATATATTATCCTGTACTCTTATAGTTTACAAGAAACTTATATTGAAGAAAAGCATTTTAAGTGAATTAACAAAAAATACAGATAGCCTGAGACACAGCCCGACTTGTTCTGTAATGAGTAAAAATTCTGTTGCAGAAAAAGAAAGGCATGAATTCCCAGTCTGAAGAATCTAGTTTCCTCTCTCTCCCAAAGGATAAATTCCTCTCAAAAATATGATTATCAATTCCTAGAACAAAGAAAAGCTCCCTCTTGGTTGTAAAGTTTTTCTCTCTGTATTTTGGAATTAAAGTTGTATTTTAAAAAATAAATCTTCAGAAAGACTGAAATATGGTCCCAACCTTTAAGATCTTTGAACGTCCAAGTGTAAAAACAAAACAAAATTAACAACAGATTTCTGTTTAATGGGCATAAGTAAAAAGCCGAATACGTTCCCAAGTGGAAAAAACCCACAATAATGCTTTGAATTAAATTTATGATTCCAAAAAGTCTTACTGAGTAGGTCTCCAGAAGTCACTCAGCACAACATAAGGAATTTAAATATCAAATCCAAAATTGACACAAAAAGATCTTTAAAATAAGCTAGAAATTATGAACAGATGCCTCAGCATGGAAGACAATTTGAAATACAAATATGTGATATTGAAAAGCAAATATTTTGGAAATATGTTTAGAAATTCAACGTTTTTCAACAGGTAATGAACATAGGTATATTACATTTTCTTTCTGAAAGATTGCGAATTATTCTATAAGTTCAATAATCATATTTTATATTATACTAAAAGTATTAACTCAGAATCATGTAAAGTTTAAAAATTCTTGTTAGAGCAAATAATTGAATAAAAACAGGTTAGAATACAGTATTATGGAAAATGATCTGGGTCCTAAAGATATTAAGACACTGAAGTAAGGGATAAATTTTCCGAAATGTAACTAGCTGGCTACAAAATACATTCATGACTAAATTAATCTCAATTTGGCTTGAATTTCTGCTAAAAGTATGGTGCTAGTTGTCCAGGGTCATTTGCCAACACACTCAAGATGTCTCAAAATTCATTCACTCATGGTTTTGTTCATAAGAAAAGGGATTTACATAAATATGAAGAAAGGAATGAAAATCCTTAGTCATTATCTTTAGAAGCTGTCTTAATCATCTTTAGTTGTTTCTTTTATTTTGTAATGTTTTTTAAAGGTAGCATTTCTATGCTTATCAGTTTTTCAAACTCAAAGATTGAACAGTAGATAGACTACTCCATTCTCCAGTTATTCTCCACTGCAGATGTGTGGAAGGAGTTACTCATTCAACCAATTTATTTTTTAATCCACTTATTTGTCACTGTAGAATACTGCAACATGTCCATGAGAACTGAACTTACGGTTTGCATGTAAATATTGGCACAGTTTAAAGTCAAAAGAGACATTTACTCCCAAACTGAATTATGCTGGGAACATTTTGGAAAGAAATGCGTAGTAAACGATTATAGAAATTCTAATATGTTCAATGTCTACTTCGGGTGTTTTTAATTCAACTTTTTCATTTGAAAATTTAGTTTAGTTCACTCAGCAAAAGAAAAAAAAAGGGCAACATATTTTGATAGAAAAAAAATGGAAGCACAAGGTCTCAGAGATTAACCAGGGATCAATCTGATCTCGACTAACCATCCTTGTGGGCACTTTGAAACATCTGTGTTTCATCAGGAACCCCAGAAAATGCAGTGCACACCACAATGGAAAAATTTCCTTTAACCTTCTCCCTTTTTAATGGAATGTTTTACCAAGATTTGTTTTATATGTTTGACAGAAAATAAATTACTAAGATATAGGAGATTATCTGAAGATCTGTGATCCTTACACAGAAGGTTAATATGGGTTGGACAAGATCAGCATTTAGGATATAAAAGAATACAAATGCTTCCAGTACTCGTCTTAGGCAACTAGAAAAATTTGGATTGTTTTACTTTTTTTTAAGAAATAAAAACACAAACACATTGCTCCAAAGACTGTAACTGAGCCCGACATAAACCCCCAAATAATATATAATCTTATTTATCTTCTGAAGCCATTATTTAAACAGAACAGCAGTAAGCATGGAGTAAAAAGTAAAGTTAATGAGTCATATGGTTTTTCCCTTGGACTATTTTCCTTATTAGTAAAAATAACAAAATGTAAGAACTAGACATTTTCATAAAATCTGAAAATGTGGATCATTGTGCAACTTTGAGATGTCTCAGAAATCTTTTTTATCTATATTATATCACATTACCAAAGAGAATAGTCAGTTTTTACATAATATTTCTACTTATTTGGGGTATATTAGTGAGGTTAAACATAATCTTAAGATATCATAATGTCAGTAAAAAATTAATTAGCTCACAAAAATGGCATTTGTCTCTACATTAATACTCTTTTTCCCTTTTTAATTTCGTTTAACTTCAATTGTGGGGGTGGGAACCTCTGTGGCTAGGAGGGAGGAGAATAGTGATACGCTATCTTCCTCCTAGCAAACACATTAACTTTTCTCAGTAATTAATTTAAAAAGAGGTTTATTTATTTTATGCAGATTATATGGGTTTGGCCAGGCTTTTTTTTTTTTTCAAAGATAATATGGCAAGATTGGCAAAAATCCCCATACCAAACATGTGCTTTAAACATTCATACATTAAATTTTTTTGGTCACGTGCAGTTTTTAAAAATCAAGCCTAAGCCAGAAATAATAGCAGTTAAACAGTCAAAATGAAAATAATATACATAAAGGAATAAAATCAACAAGAGAAATAATTTCCTTCCATACTTCCTTAGAAAGGAGTAACTGCTGGAAAGAGTAACATTACCAGAAAGTCTCAAATCTGAGAAAGACAAAAATGCAGATTACTATTAAAGATTTAAGGTATTTTAACACTTAAATTTATAACAAATATTTCGTTTATATATTTTTCAATATTTTACTTTTCCAGAAGCAGCTCCTATTTGAATTGGTACTTTTAATGCTTGTGAGTTTATAAAATTTAATTGTATACAATCATCATATTGTGATCAAAAGTGTGTATGTATTTTTCAAATATATGTATATATTTGAAAAGTGAGTTCAGTCAACTATGTGAAGTAGAATTGCAACACTATTCTTAGCTCATTTACCCATAATGTTTCTTTTCTTTCTACGTATTTTATTTTACACTTACATGACACTACAAACAAAAACTGCTTTTTCAAAAACATATTGCATTTGCAGGTCTCTCATAATCCTCATAAAATTTTCCATGAAATTAGAATGTAATAATATACATTGTTAATGTATTGTTAATTTTTTCATTAATTACAAGATGGTAAAATAATGACTAAAGTTAATGTAAGTCATATGTTTAATCCTCACTGAACTTAAGCGAAAGCTAGAAAACATGTTAGTACATTTCCTTGTGCCTTATAAAAAGCCCATTAGAATATATTAAAACTATTTTAAATTCCAAAATATGGCTTTTTATCAGCTGCCAAAAAGATTCAAAATTAAACATATTATTGCTATGGTTGATAATAAGCAGGTGTTTCTTGTTTTAAAAATAAATTGGCCATCTTGGAGTTTGGGGGTATTAATGTACAAAGCTTTGCATATACTTCAGAAAACAAGAATATTTTAAAGTAGCATTGTTCTCTCATATATTGCTGATTTCTAGTTTTCAGTTTCTTATTTCACTAGGCTTGGTTGACCTTGTTTTTAAAGTCTGGACGGTGAGCACAAGTTTTGAGAATACTACATCCTTAATACAGGACATTTCAACAGCCTGAAAGAATAATGTGACCATATTGTCCACAGCTGTGAAAACTTTTATACTATGGATTTCATACATTCAGAGATAGATGGGATTCAACTTTAACTTGTGAAAATAGAAGGTGATCTGGAAAAAAAGGCTTTTAAAGATGTGAAGGAGTGGCCAATATTTTCTTTTCTCCTCCAGCCCCTCTCTTTTCTCAAGTCCTGTTGAGAAAATACTTTATATAATCTGAGTAGAATTCTGAAAATAAAATGATTATTAATGAAAAATTTTAAAAGTTGACAGAGAGAGAGAGTGAGAGAGAGAGAGAGGATGAGAATATGAATGAATACCAGGAAAGGCCATGCTAGCAGATAGGAAACAAAGGGCCAAGTGATAATTGGTGAGGGAAAGTGAAGAAGTCAAAGCCCAGGGAGCCAATAGGAAGGAAAATGGTTGCAAGGCAATTTCACCCCTTCCCTGATCTCTGAAAGGCTTGACAAACAGAGATACCTGGAGCTCTCAGAGTCGGCTATGTGGAAGATGGATTTTTAAAAGTAATTGTATTGATCACAGTTTAAAAACCATCAAGCTATCATCTTTTTGTAACTATAATAAAGAAGAGTTCAGAAACTGAGTAAAATTGTTGAGGCAATTATTTTGAAGTTAGAAAAAGGACTCTGGATGGCCACTGATTAGGTCACTTACTATCTCTATGACCTCCACAACTTAAACTTTCTGTGTCTCATTTGCCTCATCTGTTAAAAGGGATCAACAATAATATCCCTTCATGAAACTGCTGTCTTAAGTGAGTTAATAGATACGTGGCAACTGTTAGTGCTTATTTTTTAATAAAGCTGCGAGAATTGTACAATAAGCAGTAAAAATAAAAAAAAAATTGTCCACATATATTTAGCACATTCTTTTCCAAAGGTTGATTCCAATATGCAGTGAAATTGAATGACAAGTTGATTCTAATTTCAAGTTCTTCCTCCAGAAGGGACTACTTCCAGGTCCCCACCAAATCCAGAGAGAATTCTTAAATTGGTTTCTTGGGACTCTTCCTGCTCAGTGATGCCCTAATTTACACTTCATAATTTGCAGCCTGAACGTGAGGCATTCTTGAACAGTCTGAACTGAAAAGAAATTCTTATCATAATTAATTTTTAAGGCAGCAGGGACTTGGTTATGAGGTTTGTGAAGCCAACAACAGAAGCAGGAATGTCAATGTGACAATAGGTCAAAACAAGCAGTTATGCCTTCCATTTCATTAAGGTTTTTGATTTCAAAAGATGCAAATTTATCTGATGATGTCATTTCCAAAGAACTACAGTCCATTGCTTGTTTGGCTTTAGGAGCTTCTAATATTACAGTTTTACGTTCTTTTAAAAGGATTATAAAAATGTTTAGCTATCCATTGATAAATAAGCACCTTTGTGGGATTATAAAAATGTGCATGTATTCAGAGATGTTTCATGACAAAAGAACGAATTTGCATTACAAATAGTTTTTGCACAGACAAAAAGGAAGACTAAGCTTGGAGCAAAGTATTTTACCAGAAACACTAAGAAATTATCTTAAAACAGTCTCTTCTTAGCCCTAGTGGTATTCATATGCCAGGGCAACTGTCTACCAGAGAAGCAGAATCAGTTGGAAAGCTGAGGTTTGACTTTCAACCAAAGGTAATCCAGAATGATGAGCTCCGGCAGGAACCTGGGAGTTCTGCACCCATTATGGCTCCATGGGACATACTGGGAAGACTTTGGCAAGCTGGGAGAGACTGAACTAACTTGCAAATCAAGAATTGATATTTTCTCCTGATTAGAAAGAGCTTTTTCCCCCCTTTTTCCCTCCTAGGTCATTTCATTTTCCTTTGTTTTAAAAGAATCCTAGTAAACACAAAAATAGATATGATCCATATGAATGTGAGAAAATAAATTTGAGTTTTCTTTGATTCTCTTTGTCACCATTTCCTTGCTTTCTAACCCATATTGCAAAAAAACAGGCTAGGGTTTAGCTTAGTTGGTAAAATGCTGCTCTGTGCTCTCTGAGGCCATGGGTTCGATCACTAGCACTGCAAAAAAAAAAACAGGATAAGGATGAGAACGGACGTGGCAATCCACTCTCGAAGCAATCGCCAAACCATCAGCCATTGACCCTACTCCTCCACACTTAACAATAATTGCACAGAACAGGAAGACCGTTATGACCAAAGGCTAAACGTTAATCAGAAGCCTTCTATTCTGGATTCTTTTGAAACACTCAGACTGCATATAGACACAAATAGGATTAAGATTATACAATTCTTATTTATTTTATGCCTGCAGCCATACCACTGTGGCTTCAGATCCCCATCAGATCTTGGAAGCTAATCAGGGCCAGGCCTGGTTAGTACTTGAATGGGAGACTGCCTGGGAACACCAGGTACTGTAGGCTTGGGAGAAGGACCCAGAAACCCACTCCCAAAAACAATAAGCCATTGAAAACACTATAAATAGCAGAGAAGCAGTATCAATACTGTTTTGCCTGTTGTACATAGGGTCGCTGTGAGTCGGACTCCAAATAGATGGCACTTAACAACAATAATTTATTTTATCTTCCAAAGTCATTCATAAAGCATGAAATAAGGGGGGCAACTTTGATCTAGGGGAAGAGTATATTGTGCCCAACTTGAATTTATTACTAGCTTGGCGGATAGTTTAGGTAACTGACATTGGTAATCATTTACCTTTTTAAGTCATTGCTTTGGGAATAATATCCTCTTATCTACATTTTTCTCAGTGGGTTAGGAGGGAAGAGAACATGAAATAGTAAAGGATGATGATAATGATAATGAATATGAAGATAGAGTGATGATGATGAAGGTAAAATATAATGTATAATATAATAAAGAAATTTGAATTTTAACTAGTCCCACAGTGAAATTTAATTTAAAAAAATCTCACTTCTCTGGTGATAGTACATGTATTTCAGAAATTACTTTCTAAATCTGTTTTGCAAGGTGTCCAGTGATGAAACTTCCCCAATCTTTGTAATAACCAGATTTACTTTTATAATATGTAACTTATTTTTCTTTGCATTTATATCAATATTGGGCATCAGGACAATGTATAGGTTAAGCAAGTAGTTTTCAAATAGGAATAATGAGAAATAATGGATAGGACATAAGAAAATTCATACCAGCCATTACCTTGATATTCTTATAGTTTGGTATAGATCCATTTATCAACTGTATCCACAGGGTTCTGTCCCCATAGCAGCTATGGTTAAACTAAAACTTCTCTTTAATTGCTCTGAGCTTAATCTTTTTCAACTGATTTATCTAAGTGTTACAGTGGAATAACTGTAGTTATGTGCTTCTTTCTAATTTTATAAAAGGTTTACAAACTTTTAGACAAAACTAATTTCACAAAAGAGTCCCAGAGGCCATGCCTCCCAAATTAGCGGCCACATGTGACAATAATAAATCTATCTATCTAGCCACACATATGTATGTATGTATGAATACATCCATATCTATATCTATATATGCATAATTATTCTCTTTAGATTTGAGGTCTATTATATAGTAATCCGAATGACAATGTCTGAGCCACATCAATTGCAGTCCAGTATTAATTTACTTTGTGGACAAATTGCTCTTATTGTTGAGTCAGTCCAACTCATAGCAACCCTCACAGGGGTTTCAATGGCTGATTGTTTCAGGATTGCTTCAGGAGGAGATTGCCACATCCTTGCAGTGCTGCTGATTGAATCTGGATCCTCAGAGAGTGCAGAATAGCACTCTACCAACTGAGCTAAACCCCAGCCCTTGTAGACAAATTGGTTAAATTAAAACAAGTTTTCACCCATACTATAACAGTAGAATACCTGCCTCTCAAAACACCAAATTTATATTCACAAAAATCAGAAACCTATTCCAAATAGGAGCCTGCATAGCATGTAAGACAAGACTGTAATATCCAGACAGATTTACTCAAATCTCATTTCTACCACTTATAGTTTAACATATTTCTTAACATTTCTTAACCTCGAAATTCACACCTGAAAAATAGGAATAATAATATTTATATCATATTTTTGTGTAAAAATTAAATATGATCATGTATAACATACATTTAGTGTTATTGTGTTGTTAGGTGCCATCGAGTTGGTATCCGGCTCACAGCGACCCTGCGTACAACAGGCGAAACACTATTGTCAGCGCTTCTCTGCTATTCATAGGGTTTTCAAAGGCAGATTGATTTTTGAGAGTGGGTTGCCAGGTCCTTCTCCCTACATTTAGTGTAGAATCTGCCTAATGTGCTCAGGAAGTACTAACTATGATGATTACTCTTAATAATGAAAATCTGAAATTATTTCATATATAGAGGGTCTTTGTAACTCACAATTGTTAGCACTGATTTGAGGATGTTTTCAATTTTCCCAAGCGGTTTTTTATCATCTTCTGTTCACAGCCATCTGTGATGTCCATGTACAGAAAGTGATGCAAATGTGAGGGCTATCGGAAGTGAAGCACTGTCTATGGCCGACAGGTCATATCACACTCTTAGGACCTGTGTCCACTTCTGTCCTTGCAATTCCAATGTTTTTAGTTCCTGTCTCCCCTCTTGGCCTCTGGCACTGGATCTCAGTTGTATCCTTACCCCCAATAATCTCTCAGGTTTGATAACATCTGTGTTTACGACCCCTAGAAAATGCCAGAAACCCATTTTTCAAATAAGCGCTTACAAATTCTGTGGTTTATACAAGTGATGCTTACTGGGGAGCCACTTATATCTGACTGTCTTCTATCTCCCTTGACTTGTTATCCTAACTTTTTTTAAAAATAAAATTTAAAAATTATGTTACATATACACAATGGAATACTACTTAGCAATAAAAAAAATATCATTTGCAGCAAAATGAATGGAATTGGAGAAAATTATCCTAAGTGAACAAACACAAGCCCAAAAAGAGAAATACCACATGTTCTCACTCATATGTGGGAGCTGAATCAAACTTAAAAGAAGGAAAGAATCCTATACATAAATTGGAATATAATAAAAAGCTCACATAAACTTAGTAGAGAAGGGACAATTTAAGGAGCAGAAAGAAGGAAGGAGAGATCTAACAAAAGGAATCTACAGGGCCAATAAGGAGCAAAGAATGAGAGAGAGGTTGACCTCAAAGTAAACAGCCCAACTTTAGTAGTTCAGGAAATAATTATAATAATATCAACAATACTAAAAGATGGCAATAATGCAAATGGATTAGATTATTCATATAATATTGCTGACAATGTAAAAAGATAGATCACTACAGAAAAAAGATTGGACTGAAATCATAATCAGGATGCATGTGTATAGATAAATATTCCCACAAACAGGCATGCAAGTAGAAAGGAGGCCATTGGTGGGGGGTGGGAGATGGGGTGGAAGGACGCAAGAGGGTAAGGGGGACCTTATGTGCACAATGTACAATGAAACGCATATATGGAAATGTCACAATGAAATACATGTCAGAATGAAACACAGTAAGTTGTACATTACAATTTTCCAATAAAAACTTTTTTAAATGAAGGAAAAAAAAAAAAAACAAGTGAAACTGCACCTACATGAACAACTTAGCTTTCTCTAGCAGCTTCCCTGTCCCTAGAAATCTCAACATGAAATGCATTTGCACTGAAATGTTTCCCAACTTTTTTAGCCTGCTTTTTGTGCATCAATACTTTCAAAAACATCTGCTCCTAAGGCAAATCTTAACGTATACTTTCATTTTTATGTTAGCACCTGCACAGGTATATGTTTTGGAAATAATATGACTCATTTTTTATTACAATTTAGGGCCAAATTATGGGGTTGTTATTTTTTTTTTCAAAATTAGGAATATTAAAAAACCATGTATGTGCAAATCTTCAGGTATAAATTCAGTGTTTGAAATGTTAATCCTAGTTTTGGAGAGATATCCAGATAGCAAACATTCAGACAAAACATGAAAAATGCTCTCAATTATTGGTGTTTCCAAAGAGCTGTGTTAAAAATATAAACCATTAAAATGACTGACTTCCTGGCTTTTCCTTTGGCTTTGTCCTATAGGATAGGTGTTAAGTTTTCACTTAAATACTACATGAAAATGTAACTGCCACTTAGGAAAATAAAAATCTATCTCTTTTTGTTTTGATACCTACTTTTGTCTTTGTTTCTTGAACTTTATGGATGACAATCTGACAATTTTTCCCTCAAAGTGATTTTTAGTTTTTTACTGGAAAATAAGTCCATTGGTATTATATTTACATCTAGAAGACTGCATTTTATGAAGTCTTTTTCTGTCATTGCCCTATGTGTTGATGTTAGAAAACTGCAAAAAAAATTAATAATAAAATAAGATAAAGCAAAAAACAAGCTGAGCACTGCAGAGCACTACTATAATCCATGTACTTCTGGAGGCCAGCTTGGGCTACATATGAGAGATCCAGTCTCAAAAACAAAAAAGGGCAAAACTAAACAAAAATTATGCAAAATAAGGATATAACATCTGCAATAGTGAAAAGATTAGACAACTTTTTATTATAATGGTGATAATAACTTTTATATTTGTTTATTAAGAAACTAATAAACATTAAAATGTTACATATTATAGATTATTAAGAAAAAATTGAATATTGTGTTCCATGTTGTGGCATATTATGTTGGAAATGGAGATAAAATGCCTTAGAATTAAATTTTTTATTGTTCATATCAATAATATGCGATGTGACAAAATTTTGATGAAAACCTAATACTGATACAGACAGTAATGTAGATAATCAATTACCATAAGACTGTTTTTTCCCAAAGAATGGTACTACAGGTTTAGGTGTTTCTGGTCAATGAAATCTTTCTATGTGGCTAACAGGGAAGGGCACTGATGAGAGCATGCTTTGCAGAGCTGTGTAGACATTTATTATTTTATAAAAAAGTTCTGTCTAGAAATAATTTTGTTGTAGTTACTTTGAGAAATCAGTCGTGACCTTAAAAGTAGTCTTGACTTGGTCACATGCATATAGTAAATGACCTGACTTAAATCCTGAGTTATTAACCTCAACTGAATTCAGGAGTAAAATCTCATAAATACCTTGAAAAAATGTAGTGAATCAAAAGAAATGTTAAACTGAAATAAAAGCAATCATGAGACAGCCAGATCATGAAAAATCGCTTGACTCAAAGAACTTTTAAAGGTTAGAGTTCTATTAGGAAGATTTTTTTTAAAAGAAAGCAATATGAGAGAAAAAACACAAAGAAGAAAAATGATTAATACACTCACTGCCTCCTTTTGGTTCTATTATACTCACTTTTTTTCTAAGAGGTTACCATTTTTGCAGCTGGTCAGAAATATCACATTCCTTGTTGTCTCCAAAGGTTTTATGTGACTAAGCTTGAACATACTTTAACTCAAATAACATATTAAGCAGCTGTTGAAAATAAAAATGCATTATGGATATTTGAACAGAGACCAATGAGACAAAAGCAATTGCTCTTGGGATGTGAATTAAGACAACCCATTTCCTATATTATTCAAATTTTCACAAATATTATAGCAACTAACCATAGGGATTCTAAAACGTAGGCTCCAGGTGCTTTTTAGTTGATACAATTTCTTGGTACTTTTACAAGTACAGTTAAAAGTTTTATTTTTAATTAATTTAACATATGGTATGTTGGGGAGGTAAGGGGATTGGATTTATTATAACATGTCTCAGGATGATATGCATGCCAAACAACTCCTTTTAAATGACTAAAAGTGGCTTAGTATAACCACACTATACAAGGGAAAACACAACAAAAGCCTATCAGGTAATAATTGAAAAAAACTAAATTAGGTGTCAATTTTTACTCCAATTTTTTAAAAAATTTCAATAAGCAATAATTTATCTAATCTTGATGTGTTTGAAGCTCTTCTGTTTCTTGACATATTGGCAATTTAGTGTACTTGTAGTACTTGCACATGATTGTTTACCTACTGTTGTATATAAAAACGTAGGTAGATGAATCCTCTATGCTAATGAACCTTATATTATTTTAAAATTTTTATGTGCAATTTTTTCCATCCTTGTCTGTTTCTCTTATGATGCCAAGAGAATAAATGAATATATGGAAGCTGATTTCTAGTAAAAAGAAATGTTCAAATCTGGCTGCCAGTCAAAGAGTTCATATATATAACATAATTGATATATATTAGTTCTTTCCAATTTCAGAGCAAAATATTTCAGAGTACTAATTTTGGTCATAACATTATATATGTCTTAAAGACATGAAAGTCAAACAGACTTCCTGCTGCCAAAAAATCTATAGCACATTTCCGACATTTGAAATGCTACATTCACTTTTGGAATCAAAGACAACAGTGCCAGAATGATGAGACAACCAAACATTCAAATGTGCCACGGGGCCTGAAAATCACTACGGTCAGAAAGCACAATTAAAGAAGCAGGAGTAGGCTCACCTTTCTTTTCTCTCCTGTTCCAGGTCCATCTAAAATCCATGGGCTTATGGAGAAAATAGACTTAATGGGCATTAAAACACTTGGAAATGGTATGCTGATTAATAGTGTGTCACCAACTAGCACTCAAGGCAAGATATTTACCCACCAGTTTAGACAATGACAAAGGTTGAAATCTAGTAAAGTGCTATGAATGAAATCAGCTGGAAATTGCTTTATTCTTATGGTCATAGGAATAGGAGATTTAAAGTTATATGTAAAAGCTGATATGTATTTTGTACCTCCCCCTCTCTACCATGAATTTGATCTCTGTATGTTATGTGTGTGATTTCTGAATAATTTTTCATATATTATGTTAACAGCAAAGCTTTTAAGCAGTACCACACTAAATCTCTGAGATATTTAATAAAGATGTTTTTCTTCAGGTTAATTTAAAAATACACATATTTGGGGGGCTCGGAATATAGCTTAGTGGCAGAGCACAGGCCTAGCATATGTGAGATCCTGGTTTCAATCCCTAGCAACACCAAAGAATAAGAAATATAATTGGATAGAGCTTAAGATAATGCTTATTTTTCTCTTCCTACACACACACACACATACACACACACACACACACACACACACACACATACACACACACCACAAAGTGAGATTCTGTTTGTTTTTTATTTCTTGAGACAGGGTCTCACTATGTATCCCAGGCTGACTTCAAACTTGCAATCTTTCTGCCTCATGTTCCTGCCTCAGCCTCCTGAGCACTGGGATAACCAGTATGCACCACTATGCCCAGGGCTGAAGCTAGGTTATTAAGTGCCACTTTTTTATTATGCATAGCATTTTTTCTATAGTGCTTATAAAAATGGTACATTTCACTTAATTTTTTTAAAAGAAATTTATCACAGTTTATCTAGTTCCAAATAAATTTTGAGCAATTTTACAAAATTAACACACACAAATAGGTATAAGTTTCGACAAGAATCCCAGATAGCAAAGACCATGAACTTTTAACAAAATAAATTTTAGTTTTGTTTGATATGATATCAAAAATGTCCAATCACGACAATCAGATACAAAATTTGACTAGGAATCTCCTAGCAACTATAGCAAAAATGAAAATGTTAAGTAACATAGTTTTGACTTTCTAAAGGAAGAAATCAAGTTTATTTGCATGAGTAAATTTTCTCTGGACATAAACTCAGGAAAGTATATACTGCATGAGCTCTGTGTTTATAAGATAATGAACAAAATCTTCAACTATGATCTTAAAACATGTATGAGTGTCTCACTATTCTAACATATTCCAACATTAGCACTGTCTGCTAATGGAGTGAATTATATTCTCATTGGCATTAGTTCTTACTTTACTTAAAGATTTATTTCAACTAATGTTCAAAATATTTATAGGTAGAAATTTCTTCTTGGATCTGTACCCTTTACACTGTTTATTGAGTCAAAGATTATTTCATCTCTTCCATTCAAAACCTGAACTAAATAGTTTACTTGGTGGTTTAGCCAGGAATAGAAATCTAAGTTGGAGCCTGGTGTGGTGGCGCACACCTGTAATCCTAATGACTTGGGAGGTGGAGGCAAGAGGATTGCAAGTTGGGGGCCAGGCGCAGCCTATGCAATTTAGGAAAACCTTGAATAAAAAGAAAGGAGAGAGAGAGAGAGAGGAAAAAAAGATGGGCTGGGGATGCAGCTTAGTTTTAGGGCACTTGCAAATCATGTGCAAGGGCCCATGGTTCAACCCCCAAGTACTGTAAAGAATAAGTAAATAAAAATAAATGAAAAAGAAAACTAAGTTGGTATTACATTTCTTTTGGTACTTCAAAAGCATTTTAGGAAAGATTTTTCTGTTTTCCCTTAACATTTATGAGAAGACTTCTGCATGGGTGTTGTGTCTTTGTAGATAATGTTTTTTTCCCCCACTCAGA
>VMDO01009658.1:0-76077 GCA_007922755.1 Pedetes capensis
TTTGTAGCCCTATAATAAAAGTACAAAGCTTTTAACAGCAGTAATACTTTTGTGCCCAAGATTCTTCTAATTATGTATATGTAACTTATTTTCACATATCTTCATGACATGTACCATTAGTTTTTTTTAAGTAGCTAGAATTTCATTTTTATTTCTCTAATGTTTAACTATTAGAAGAAATTATTAATCCTGTATTTTAAAAAGATGTCCAGACAGTAAACTCTTATAATATGATTTGTTGATTTCTATTTTATCAGATAATAAAAATGAATTCATCTAAACTCTTTATAATACTCCCTATGAAGAATAACCTAATTATTTCTAATTTAAATTTTAGTCTGAGAAAAAGCAAACAGAAATATCATGGAAGGTAGTATTTGTTCTATTTATCTATCCAGGTGTTTAAAATAGCATTTCCCATTTCAATAATGAAGTCAAAATGTTAAATTATTACATGTAAATATTCCACTGCTATTTGGTTTCCATAGAAACCAAGAAATATATATACCAAGGGAAGAATCAAAGGAGATTTTTGAGTGGTGGAACAGTAATCTGTATGCTTGTTGTTGTTGTTAGGTGCCGTTGAGTCGGTATCCGACTCATAGCGACCCTCATAGGGTTTTCAATGGCTGAGAGCTTTGGCATTGCCTTGGGAGGGGATTGCCAGGCCTTTCTCCCATTTTTTGTGGTGCTGGGAATTGAACCCGGGACTCAGAGACTGCAGTGCAGTGCTCTACCCACTGAGCGAAATCCCAGCCCAATCTGTGTGCTTAGATATTTTTAATTTATTACTTATTTATTGTTTCTTTTCTATAGAATGTTTTAATTCAAGAATCAGAAACTTTCAGAAAGAATCTTGAAGAATCCTTACATGATAAGGTATGAAAACATTTTTTCCCCATTTTCTATTTCACACTAATGAATGTTTAGTTTTAAAATAAATTTGATAAGAAATATTTTTAGGATATTATATTTTTAAAATAATTTTACCTTTTATGCTATGCTTAGAAAAAGTATTTATATATATATGTAGATATTTAATAGTTTTTGCTATCAAAACACACTAAAGATCATTCTCTGGAAGCTTCCTTCATGTTAACTTACAGTTATTGCTGTTTCTTTAAAGATAAGCACTATATTGACTTGTTAAAAAAAAAACTTTGGTTGTATCTTGGTCTGTGACTTACATAAATGGAAAGCAACTATATGCAGTAATTTGTGTCTAGTTTGAGTTTTTTATGAATAAATATATTAAATGCATATTTTGCATAAGAATTGCACTAAGTTATATATTTGCAAATATAATCCTAATTCCAAAGTAACTGAAAATCTAATAGAGAGTGAAAACACAATATTAAAAATCAATGAGAATGCAGGGTGGCAGATGCCATGTGCTAAATGAGTGACATAGACAGTAAGAACCACAGGTATGAAATATCATTATACACTGCCACTGTGAAGAAGGCTTTAGGGAGGTGGGAACTGACTAAAGAATTAAGTAAAAGTAGTACTAGGCTGCAAGCTTTCCAGACACAGTGTATGCAGTATGATCATATTAGCTTGGTGGGCAATGGAGTCAGTAGTGAATATGATATCTTAATAACAGGCCAACAATTTGGGTGGAGTCAATTATTCGTGCTGCAGCTTATATGGTATAGAGGCCGATTGGGCAATATTATGAAATCTTAAAAGCTGTAATGGTTAATAGCTCCTTTCCTCCCTTATTAGCCTTATTTCTTTAAAATTTCATTAAAATTACTAACTTAAAATGTGATCTATAATTGTGTGTTGAAGAAAAGATTAAAAGGAATGGAGAAAGAAAAGTGAGGGAATAAGGAAATGAAGGAAAGGATATGGAATCAACCAAAGTGCCCATCAACAGAAGAATGGATAAAAAAAAAAAAAACTTATGGTACATATACACAATGGAATACTACTCAGCAAGCAAAAAAATGAAATAATGCCATTTGCAGCAAAATGTATGGAACTGGGGAAAATTATTTTAAGTGAAGGAACACAAGCTCAGAAAGAGAAATACCACATGTTCTCACTCATAGGTGGGAGCTGAATCAAAGTTATAAGAAGGAAAAAATCCTATGCAGAGGTCGAACATAATAAAAAAAAAGGCTAAGAATGGTATTATTATAGATGGTCTAGAAAATTCATGTAATAGTTCTGACAATGTAAAAAGTTCACTACAGAAAAAGTTTCTATCTTAAACAGAACTGGAACCCAAAGATACATAGAAAAATATTACCATAAAAAGACAAACAAATGGAAGAGAAGTCTTTGGTGGTGGGTGTGGGATGGGGGGAGGAAGCACACAAGAGAATAAAGGGGTACTTATATGTATAATGTACAATAAAATGCATATATGGAAATATCACAATGAAAATCATGTCAGAATGAATCACATTAAGGTGTAAATTAAAAATTTCCAGTTAAAAAAAAAAAGAAAAGAACAAGTAAGATAGGGATCCAAGGAAGAAGAGGGAAGGAGGAAGGAAAGATTTGCCAATAGTATGGCAATATAGAAAGTATTGGAAAATATGACAGAATAAAGGAAAGAGAACAATTATACAGGATGCTACACATTAGTATGTTAATATAAAAATAAAGTCACTTGGTTACATAATCAAAATATTCACAAAATCCTGTAGGTCTACTAAAGCAATAATGTGGCACCCAGAAGATAGCATCTGATTCTTTCTGAAGTGGTTAAGAAAGGCTACATAGAGGAAGACAGCATTTTGGTAAACTCTTAAAGACATAAATAAGAGTAGGGTATTCTAAATAATGGATGGAGCCTATACAAAGGCACAGAAAAACCAAAGATGGCCTCTTAGATGAATCATCAGAAGTTTGCTGTGACTGTCATGTGTTTAGAGAAATAGGTTTAACCAGATTGGGAATTTTGGAGTTGTTCTTGTTAAGCAGTGTTATGTTATTCCAAGCTCTGTGTGCTCCTGGCAAGATCCCCAGAAACCCACTTGCCCACTGCGTACCCAAGCCTTATTGCTTCAACAATCTGCCCAATCAACCAGCATTACTAATCATTTCATGCTCTATGTCCTTATTTATGTCAGTCTTCGAGAAAGTATTCCCAGGTTATACTTCATTTCCGTATTATCATTCCATATTTCTGAGCACATTCACTAATCTGGCAACATCTAGAATTGCTTAAATTTCCACTCAACTAACTATAATCACATTCTAATATCAGCAAATGGCTAGAGTTTGGCTCAGGGCTGGGGTTTAGCTCAGTTGGTAGAGTGCTTCTCCACACTCCTTGAAGATGTGGGTTCAATCCCCAGCACTGCAAAAATGAGAAAAGGTTGTGGCAGTCCTCTCCCAAAACAATCATGAAAACAGCCATTGAAAACCCTGTGAGGGTTGCTATGAGTTGGACCCAACTCGATGGTACTTAACAATAACAACAATTATCAACAAAATCGCCTAGATGCTGACCCTTTTCACTCAGCGTTTTTCCTTAATATCTTTATCCATAAAATTTGAAGTTCCTGGAGCTCTCCTTGAATCTCTGCTCTGTCTCAGTCTCTGGTGAGCGCATTTAATTTCATGGATTTCAATACTATCTGTAAATTAAGCATTTCTTAATTTAGAATACCTACTTGGTCTTCTCACCTGAGGGAGTTCATATATTCTAGTTTCAACTAAATATCTCCATTTGGACACCTACACATCTCAAAGTTAACATGTCAGTCTTCTCCAAGATACCCTCCTTATCCCACCCCCACCAAACACTTCTACCATCTAACCTAACCACTACCACTAGCAGTGGTCTTTTCAGTAAATCACAACCCCAAAGTCTTTCTTTCAGTTACTCAGGTTAAAAAACTTGTAGTTATTCTCAACCGCTGTGTGTTTCTCACATTTCCTGTCAAATACAATAGACTAGCTTTCTTCATTCTACCATCAAAATTTAATCAAAATCTCCTCATTCTCTCTCTAATTGTGTTCTTGTCACTCTCGTGTCTATATTTCTGGAAAAGTCTCAATAATTCTCTTTCTTTCCTGCCTCCCAACAGCATATAACCATCCATTTCAAAATTACTGTTGTTGTTGTTAGGTGCCGTCGAGCCAGCATCCGACTCATAGCGACCTTCATAGGGTTTTCAATGGCTGCCTGTTTCGGGATTCCCTCGGGAGTGGATTGCCAGGTCCTTCTCCCACTTTTTGCAGCCTGGGAATTGAACTTGGGACCTCAGAGAATGCAAAAAAAAATTATTAGAGCAATCATATTACTTCTCTGCTCAAAAATACTCCAGTTGCTCCCTATGTTACTCACAGCCAAAGCTAAAGTGCATAAAATAACTTACAATGCGCTTCAGAACTACCCTCTCCCAATTCTGTAATGGTATGTTTCTAAATGCACCCATATCCATCTTCTTAGTGTCTCCAGCCCACTATATAGGAGTCTTGTCCACTACTTCACCAAATATACTTCCAGTAAGGAGCATTTTCATTTGTTCTTTCTATCTGCACTGCCTTTTCCTAAGATGTTCTCAATTTTATTCCCTCTCTTTCTATATATCTTTGCTCAAATGTCATTTTATCATTGGAAAGCCCTTCCAAGAATCCCCAATTTTCCTTTTAACAATATTCTGTGCTCATATACGTCCTATTAGTTTTTTTTGTTTTTGTTTTTCCTATTAGATTGTAAATTAAGTACAGGCAATAAAGTTGTCACTGCATTTCTGTATCTGAGGTGCCTGGCACAGAAGAGGTACTTAATGTATTTTGCTGGAAATAATGAACAAATGAATTCATAAGTTGAACAAGAAACTATTATGCATTTTAAGTAAAACAATTATTGCACTATATGTATGCTTTTAAATCTTATTACTATCAGAAGAATGTGTGAAGAATATGAAGCTGGTAAAATAATGTAATAAAAATGTTAAAAGAACTTAGAGTAGGATGGTTGTTGTGAGGGTAAAAAGGGCAGATAAGAGAAACAGTACAAAGGCCACACTGACATAGAGTGTTGAGAAAAGAAGTGTGAGTCAAATAAAATATCAAGCATTAGCCACTGAAAAGGAGAAAACAGCCATAAAAATTCTGAAGGACAAAGTTATTCATTTATTACAGTATAAAAGTTATAACCATCAAAAATTAATGCTCTCCTGACCATTTAACTAAGAGCCATAAGATAGCACCTATTTAAATGAATTTATGCACTGAAATGTATAATACCAACTTGAAAAAATTGCCAGAAGTACAAATGATTATTAATTTTCATTTTAAGGAGATTTTTTGCTGGTTCTTTGAATTCAGTCTTTTTTCTTAATCATATGCCCTTCAACCCTCATAGGATAATGGAAATTCTTTTCTTACTGCATAAATAATACATTTTCTTTATTTTAAAAAATAGATATGATTTCTACTTTGCATTTTGAAATATCTCCATAGTTGATCATGATTTTAATATTCCCATACATTTGCAAAATTTTAGGACTAAGGAATATTAAGGAATGTAGATAAACTTTCGTTGACTTCTGTTTTTCACAATTTCATTATAAGGGGCAAATTCAGGTATATTTTGCTATCAGGTCGAGTAATATTAATAAAAATATATTAACCAGATTTCTCTCTTCAAAAACCATCTGTTTATCATAATTTAATATTGGTATTACTGGCATATGACTATCATTTGAGTAACATTTTGTCTTTTGACTTTTAGGAAAGATTAGCAGAAGAAATTGAAAAGCTGAGATCTGAACTTGACCAGTTGAAAATGAGAACTGGCTCTTTAATTGAACCCACGATATCTAGGTAACATTAAAGTAAAAGCCTATCTATAGATCATTAAACAGTAATGTGGATTTCCTTATGATTTCATATCATATCAACTAAAATATCTCCTGCATCTATGTTCTTGTATTTTGACTAGTTTCTTCATTCAAAAACAACTGTCTGCTGTCTGCTGTGTGTGGTAGCACTCAGAAAGCTGAAGCAGGAGACTCATGCTTTCAAGAAAATCCTCAGTTATGTTGTTAGTTCCAGACTGACTGAGCTGCATAATAAGATCCTATCTTGAAAATAATAATAACAATAGTATTAGTAATGATAATAACTTTTCAGTTTAGAAATCCCTTCCATGGATATTCAATAAAATGTAAATTAATACTTTTTATAGTCTGCATTTAATTATATAGATAAAACATATAAAATATTCTTAAATGTACCATCTGAACTATATATAAGAAGATTACATTTCATTCCAAGAGGAGGCATTAGCTATTTTCTACATGTGTTCAGTCCAGAAATATGTTCAATGTTTAATATGACTGAGCAAATATCATTGATTATGGTCACTAAGCATTTACTTGTTTTGTTAAAGTTATTGCAAATTAAAATGGAAGGAGAAATTACATATGTAAAAAGTAACATTCAATTAAATTTAGCCATGCTCATCTAATTTGACTACCTCATCATAAAAGAAAGGCGCAATGAGGTGACTGTTAGATGTGTGGATTGATAGGTGGATGTGTATGTTAATAACTCACATATGATTCTTTTGTGCTTATGGCTTTTTCTAAATTTGATAAGAAACTCTACAAGGATTCACTCATTTAGTGATTTGTTTACTATATGGTACAGAATAATACCAACTGTTTGGAACTTTTGACAACCATAGGCTTCTAGAAGTTGATTTTTATTTTGGGGGGTTGTATTCATCATAATATTGTTAACTCCAGAAGGTCAGAAATCTGTATGTATTTTGATAATAACCAGCCATAATCTCAGCACCTTAAAGCACTGCCTGGCATGTAATATGATCTCAGTTAATATTGTTGTGTAAATGAATGAATGAATGAATGAATGAATATCTAGTAATCCATATTTCAAGTGACCAGATAAAACTCCTAATAAAGGGAGGTTCCAAGGCACTATAATCTCAGAGACTTGGGAAGATGACGAATGAGGGTGGCAAGTTCAAGGAAAAGGCACCTGTGCAACTTTGCAAGCCCCTGTCTCAAGATGATTTTAAAAAATGGTCTGGGGGTGCAGCTGAGTTGTATAGTTCTTGGGTTCATTCACTTAGTACTGCAAAATAAAAATTCAAATAAAAAGATCTTAAAAGATCTTGAACTTTTTAAATGGAAGTATAAATGAAAACAATATTGAGTATTTGAGTATTTCTTTCTACAGTTATGAGAAATGTATCTTGGTAGGCACAAAGACAACCGAAGAGCTTTCAAATAAGTCATTACTTTAGGAAATCCTGCTTATTTTTCAAAATTTTAAAATTCTTATTTGTATATCAGAACTAAAATATGAATTCAATGATATGTGTTCACAGAGTGGTGATGATGATGATGATGATGATGATGATGAAGAAAAAGCTGGCAGAATATCAAATATATAGAACAAGCATTATTTAATTGACAAATTAATTATATTCTAATAGGACAAATCCCTATTCTTTTGACCTTTGGCCTCAGAAATACAGACTTGTGGAAGTGTCTGAAATTCCATCACTGCAACTAATCATCATTACAGTCTAAGAATATGACATTTACCTACATTGCAGGGTCATTAAACCCATGAAGAACAGTTATCCTTTGATGCAGCAGATGGTAGTGGAACACTAGACCAAGAATAAGATGACCCACATTCCAAGATTTTAGACAGAAGATTATTAGCTGTTTGCTTTTGGAAGACTCAGTTTTCATTAAAAACATTCTAACTTAATATATATTTTACATGAATATATATAATTATATATAATCAATATTTTCCTGATTATCTCATGAGATTTGGATGTAAAATGAGACAAGTAAGCAAACGATGTTTTGTAAAAAATAAGTCATATCAGAAATATTAAATTAATATAGAAATTATTAACATTGAATTGATGGAATTTATAAGAAGTTACAAGATAACTATTTCTTAAATAGTAATAATTTATTGAACATTCAAGCTTTTAAAGGTACATAATTACATATACATATGTTGTTGTTGTTGTTAGGAGCCATTGAGTCGTGCCCGACTCATAGAGGCCCTCATAGGGTTTTCAATGGCAGATTGTTTCGGGATTGCCTTGGGAGTGGGTTGCCACGTCCTTCTCCTCATATACATATATAAGATATATATATGCATAAGATGCATGGGAATTAAATCTACTAGTATTTTGTTTTAAAGGACAAAAGGTGAGAAGAAATGAGCTAAGGCTAGTGAATACCACTAACTAATGTTCTCTGCTAGTACCTCTTCTGAGAAAAAAGTAAAATGAGTTTCAAAGTGGCTAAAAAAAGCTTGATTTGGCTCAACTTTGAAGAAAGGGTAGGATCTGGATAATTGCCAAGGATAATAAAGGGTGTTCCAGGAAGCAGACAGATGGATAAGAGGTATTTTCTTAGAAAATTCATATCTGATTTTATCTATGGAAGTTCATTAATGAGATTGTATGCAAGAATCACAGGAAATTCAGTTAGAGAAACTACCCAGTTTGTTGCTTAAAGGAAGTGATGACTGTTTAATAACTTACATACACCTGTTACTGGGCAAGGTGTTGCATGACTGTAATCTCAGACTCAGGAGGCAGAGAGGCAGGAGGATAGTGAGTTCAAGACCAAAAGGAGCCTGCATAACTTAGCAAGACACTGACTCAAAATTTTAAAAAATGAAACATGGCCCGAGGTTGCAGGCCAGTGATAAGAGCACTTACAGAAAGTAGGTATGAGGCCCTAGGTTCAACCACCAACCACTGCAAAATAAATAAATAAATAATAAGTGAGTAAATTTTTAAAAATTGAATTAGTATGAAAATATTGCCTCTGTTTTCTCCTTAGAGATCACAAAAAGAAAAAAGAAAAAGGAGAGAGAGAGAGAGCAATAACTTCTTTGCATAATGTTTAAGCACTGGCTTTTCTAGCTTTAGTGTTGGCTCATGCCTTTTGTTCTGTCAAGATCTACTGAGCACTTTTTACTTACCAGACTTAGATGTCTTGGAGGATAGCAATGATAAAGAACAGACGTTCCAATTGTCAATATTCAAAAATGTCTGACTTCATTCACAAAGGGAACTAAGAGAGAGAGAACCCCAAATTTAACAAAGAACTCAACTTTAAGTATATTCCCTGCTGATAATTGATCTGTGATTTCACTTTATAGGACAGCATGAATTGTTATCATCATCTTTAGTATAGCAGTAAATTGAATACTCTTTAAATCTATGTAAAAATAATGTGCGTGGAAATATCTACTCTATGCTTTGATTATAGAGTACTGTATTATCATGTTTTTTGAAAATCAATATAATATTTTTCAAGTAGAATTTTCTAATTTTTTCATCTCTAAGCAAATTTCAAAACAAAATGTGCTTACCAAAATATTTTTCCCCATCATTTTCTAATAATATATTTTCAAAAGCTAAAAAAATTGTTCTGATACTATATCCTATCTTATTTAAAAAAAAATGAACAAGTTTATTGACCAGGTATCAATCTGATTTTAAACACTGTTTCTCTTAAATGAAAAGTAGACCATTGCAGAATAGACAACATGTGAATGAATTTTCCAAAATTGTTTAAATTGAAAAAGGTATAGGATCCCAAAAGTTTATACCTCTTTTATTTATGATAATGGGAAACATTTAAAACTAATGTAATAAATGGGAAATATTGAGATATCCACAAAAGAGTACAAACTAAGTAGAATTATAAGAAATTATCTCAATGAATCTTGATTACCAACCTGCATGTTTCATTATGATATCATATTTGAAAATGATAATAATGGTTGTAAGTGTATTTTAAAAGGAGAAAATGCATTTGACCTTCAGGATTGGACCTAAGACTGGTATTTCTGAATTAAGTCTCTAAAGAGACCTCAAAGAGCATAACCAGTTACCAATTTTCTTTCTTGAGGTTTATTTCCTTAAGAGTTAATGCTGTATTGCCAATTAGGCTGGAGAGCTTAATTTTTGAGATTGGATATATTTCATACTTTTCTTTTTTGACAGAACACACCTGGACACCTCGGCTGAGCTGAGGTATTCAGTAGGATCCCTAGTGGACAGCCAGTCTGATTACAGAACGACAAAAGTAATAAGAAGACCAAGGAGAGGCCGCATGGGTGTGAGAAGAGATGAGCCAAAGGTTAATCATTTTATTTCAACTTTTTGATCATTTTAATTAAATACATTATTCCATTTTGGATAGAATTCCAACACTGAGAGAATTCAAAATGCCAGTCTTTCTATTAGTTTCAAAAGTGGAACAGGGCACAGAGGTGCCAGCTACTCAGGAGGTTGAGGCAGCCTTCTCGATTTGGGGAGACCCTAACTCAAGATAAAAGTTTTAAAAGGGTTGGGGATGTAGCTTACTGGTAGAACACTTGCCTAGCAGAGACCTTGGGCTCAATCCCACTACCATGAAAGAAAGAAAAAAGAAAACAAGAAAGCAAGCAAGAAGCTGAAGGAAGAGAGTTTGACAGATTTTTTAAATGATGACCAACATACAATACGTACTATGTACCAGAAGTTGAGCTAAGCATTTCCAATATGACATTATGAATTTACTACAGTTTGAGGAAAATGTACATGAACTATTCAAAATGTTCAAAGAGGCCTATTCATGATAAACTGCAGTATTAGTTTTTCCTTCAGTCAACAACTTAAAATTGCCTGGTCATGCACACTTGTAATCCCAGCAATTTGGGAGGTGGAGGCAGGAGGATAGCAAATTCGAGATCAGAGGCAGTCTGTGTAATTTAGCAAGACCTGTCTTTCAAAAAAGAGTAAAAGAATGGGCTGAGGGTGCAGCTCAATGGTACAGCATTTGCAAAGCATGCAAGCATGAGGCCCTGGGTTCAACCATCAGTACCACAAAAAATAAATGAAGAAATAAATAACTTAAAAAATTTAAACTATCATTTTTGAGAAGGTTATGTAGTTGTATTTTATAGGAACACAGTTCCTCTGTGCACTAAGTACAGATGGTTTCCCTACTACTTTCATGTATCCAAAATAGTATATATTTTTCCTTAGCATCGTCCCTGAACACCCTTGGTTCGTAAGTGGCACCAATATGTCATGTGCAAATTAATCCATCATAGTAGGCATCCAATGTCTATTAAATGCATGAATAAATAAATGAACACATGAAAACAAAATTAAGTTTGTCTCAGTTCTTTTCTCATTATTATATGATAAATAAATCAGTGCTCCCTGGTACCAAAATAATTTATAACACAAATGCTAATTCAGGTCCTCAATTCTTAAGTCAATATTTATGGAAGTATCATGCAATGTTCTGTATAACTCATTTTGCATGATCACAACAGTGAAATCTAATTTTTAGAAAAGCAGAAAATTCTAGGACCTACCCTTTGTGTCCAACCTCATCAAGCCTTTAAATCAGTTTGTAAAATATTAGTCAACTAGCTACTCAAAACTCTCTTTCAAATGGAAGATTTATTATATTAATTTAAAAATATGAACCAAATAAATTAGCATGATTTGCAGTTAAAATCCAATGGGGTGTAAAATTGACCAGAGTAGTACAGATGAAATTAAATTATTTGCCAATATTTTTAATGATGTTTTCAAACTTATGTGAGTTTTGAGGGAAAATTATTATGTCATTTGCTATATAATAAAATTACTGGGCTGAACTTTTAATAAGAGAAATTAGGTAAGAATAATTAGTATAAGAAATGCAAATGCTTGAGTACAAAGGAGAGTGTTATAGTTAGGAACAAAGAAGTGTTACAAATGTAGATTCTTTAAAATAATTGCTTCAAAATGTGATTTAACTATAAATCATGGAAATTTATCATCTCTATTATTAAAATATTAATATTTCCACTTACGATTAATACCTGCCATTATTTAAGATGTCAAGAAACTATTTTACTCAAACTAAAATGTTAATAATTAGTTCTGCTTTTGTCAGGGCAACTATAAAAGCATGCATGTGCTGTGATCATTTTTCAGATAATTTATTTAAAATCAGCAATATGATACTCTGTCTTGTTCATTTACCATTTAGGTGAAATCACTTGGGGACCACGAATGGAATAGAACTCAGCAAATGGGAGTATTAAGCAGTCACCCTTTTGAAAGTGATACCGAAATGTCTGATATCGATGATGATGACAGAGAGACAATTTTTAGCTCAATGGATCTTCTCTCTCCAAGTGGTCATTCTGATGCTCAGACTCTAGCTATGATGCTTCAGGAACAACTGGATGCAATCAACAAAGAAATAAGGTGAATTCAATTAGTATTGGTGGTTTCAAGGAATTAGGAAACCTTGGTACTAAAAATGTATTTCTCAGGTTAGAAGCTTTGGCATCTCTTTGGAGCTTGTGGGACCTTTAGAATCTTGGACCTTGCCCCAAACCCATGGAAACAGAATGTATATTTTCACAGGATTCCCAGGATATTTTTGTATCTCCAATATTAAATTAGGATAGTCTTTATAAGGAACATACATGAAAAATATACAGGCTAATAACATTAGGGTCAATATAAAAGAATAAATTAATGAAAAAATTTTCCCAAGTGAATTTTAAAGTACTTTTTAAACTGGACATGGTGGCACACTCCTATAATTCCAACACTTGCTTAAGTGGAGGCAGGAGGATCTTGAGTTCAAGCATGGTATATATGCCAAGACCCAAATAATAATAATAATAATAATAATAATAATAATAATAATAATAATGTACTTTTAAGGTTAAATTTCCTATTAAAGTGGAATATATTTTTGGTAATAAGGTACATTCCTCAAATATATTGAATACTGCAATAAGGGTACTAAACATGATCAAATTAATGCACAGTCAGCTGCTTAAAAGTATTTAGACATATGGAGAAAAATTAATGTCATTTTATCAATTTTAAGCCATTAAAATTATATCAGGAATAATGTACTTCTTGGACATTTATTAATGTTAAATGCCTTTTAATGAGCACCTCTTTTTTAATTCAATGGCCAGTCTTTAGTTGTGTTAGGCTGGCATAACAAAATACAAGAGACTGATGGCTTAAATACAAAATTTACTTTCTAAAATAGTTTTGTCTACTAGAAAGTTTAAGATCAAGTTTCTGTCAGAGTTCAGTTTCTAATGAAGGCTCTCTCCCTGACTCTCAGTAGGCAGAAGGAGGGAGAAAAAGGGAGAGGGAGAGGGAAGAAGACAAAGAGAAAAAACATTATTTCTGTCAAATTAAGGTATCATCTTTATGATTTCATTAAACTTTAATTACCCCCTAAATATCTCTTTTGTAAATATAGTCACATCCTGGGTTAGTGTTTCACTGTATGAATAGAGGTAGGTGCAATACAATTCATTTCATGGCAGAGCATATGCTACAAGAATAATAGAGTGCTCTTCTTGGCCAGACCACTGAGATTAAAAGAAAAAATACTTTTAAATTATAAGAAAACTATAGGTACTATTTTTAATAATAAAGATTAAATTACTTTAGTAATATATTATATGGAAAATGCAGATTGTCTTAATACATGTGGATGGTTATTTGAATTCGCTAATGACTTCTACCATATTTAAAAGTGAGTCTCAATTCCTGTATAGATTTCTTCTGGTAACTAAATATTCCTTGTAATTATAAGACCTGTGAGACTTATCAAAAAAATTTCCTCCAGTTTTTAGGAAGTATGCAACTTTCTTAAGAAGCAAATGAGAACATAATTCATTTGTATTCTTTAAATATAAAAGGCTTAATATAGCTACCAGATTTAATATTATATCCCAATAATCTCCCTTCTTTGTTTTTTGTTTTTTTTTTAAGTATCATCTTGCTAGGTATCCTAGGTTGTGATTGAACTTACAGTGTAGACCATACTGGCCTCAAACTTTCAATCCTCTTGCTTCTACTTCCACAGTGCTGTGATTACTAGCATCTACCACCAAGCCTGACTTTTTGTTATATTTTCTATCCCAGAGCAAATAAACCATGTGGGTGATATATTATATGAATTATTTCATAGTAGACATGAAAAAATACTAGCATTATATAGTATCCACCTAATAGATGATTTCTATTATGCAATTGAAATTGTACAAGTTAACATTTCAAATATTGAGAAATCTTGTTACTATAATAATTTTAATTTTAATTGAGTATATTTTATTCCAGTGACATCCAGTTCTTTTTCTCTCATTACCCTAACTCCAGTAAAGTACTCAAATGTGGCAGGTGGATTTTTTTTTCCTTTGAATACAGGAAACTATCCTTAACTTGCTTTTTCAACTGATGAATAGGTTTTTACTAATTTTGCCAATGTTTTTATTTCTCTTTCTCCCTCTAATTAAATCGGTTGACCTCCTTCTTATATGATTCAAGTCTCTTCTGTTACCATCTTATTGCACATTATAACACACTTTTGCACATTATAACATAGTTCTTTTTGTAGTCCTGGGGATTGAACCCAGGGCCTCCTTCACCTACTCAAAGCATGTGTTCTACCACTGAGCTGTATCTCCAGCCTATCTTATTGCACATTAAAATAGCTTCTCACCTGAATGACAATAGTTTCTACCTGGTTTCATTGGAGTATTTGAGTTTTAAACCTAAGCCAACCTAAAATTCCAGTCAGAGCATGCTATGTAAAACCTAAATATCCCTTTTTCAAATTCTTAAACTGCTCTTAATGTAAAGATCAAAATTCTTAAAATGGACTATAATGCTCTACGTATCTCACCATTCTGATACCATTCATCTTTCCCACTCCTTGTCCCATTACACATGACTTCCAGTTCTTTGGATGTCCCATGCCCATTCCTTTGTTGCTGTTTCTTTCTTTTCAGACATTCTCCTCATTCCACTCTGTTTGGCCATATGCTTTCACATGTTCTTGTTCATAGTTTACCATGAACAACTCTACTTCAAGGACAGATTTTCTAACTTTCACTTCTTTACCTTCATTTGATTATAGCTTATTTAAGGGCAAGAAGAGGGTTTTGACACTCACACTTTATTTTGAAGTCTTTGTACTTTGGTTTGTATGTGGAAAGTACTCTATGCATATGTGCTATAAATAGAAAAGAATGTAGAACGTGGAATCCTCCTGATTAACACTTTCTGATGCTGTTTGGCTAATGACTAAATTCACTGAATGGATTTGAAATTGAATAGATATCCTTGTGATATTTATTTTCACCAAAATTCAACAGACACCCTCAACAACAATCTATTTCTCTTCAGAGACTCTTAATTCTTTTACATTAGGGTAGTAATTTTTAGTAAAAACCATAGCCTATATTGTAGTTCAATGTAATTGCTAATTTGAAAGGAATTTGAAAAATACATAAAATTTGATTACATAACAACATCCAAAAGAAATAGACATCTTGATATACATTGTGGTTATTTGTTAACCACAACCAGAATTTAGTTAAGGTTTTTTGTTTTTCATGACCTAATTTAGCCATTTAAAAATATATCTTTTCTGACTTATTGATAGCTCACTGATTTCCTTAAATGAATGAGACATATTTCAAATTCACTTGCCATTGTACCATGTTGCTTCTACATTTAGCTACTATTTTGCCTGTCTCAATTTTGTAGTCTTTATCCTTTCATTCTTCTATGATTCAGGCAGGACATTTCTTAAGGGAATCTGGTTAGTTTTTATTGTTTTCTTTGCTTTCCATATTTATCTCAGAATTCTGAATATTAACAGATTGTCATTTATTCTTCTAAGTAAACTGAACATATAGGTAGCATTTGATTTCCTATTTAGTTAAGTTTCTATCTCTTACCCAACTTTCTCAAAGTTTAGTTCTCCTTTATAATTGATATAATGTTGTTTTGTTGTTAAGTGATGTTGAGTCCTAGCAAACTTCATAGGGTTTACAATGGCTTATTGTTTCTGGATTTCTTTGGGAGTGGATTGCCATGTCCTTCTCCCATTTTTCGGTGCTGGGGATTGAACCTGGGTCCTTAGAGAGTGCTCAGCAGCGCTCTACCGACTGCGCTAAACCCAAGCCCCAACTGATTTATTTACAATAAATAAAGTTTCTTTCTACAGCAGAGACATGTTATCTCTTATCAAAGATTTGTGAAAAATTGATTTTTTTACTAAATATGTTAAAAGTGCAAGATGCCAAAATTTTAGGTAAAAGTAATTTTTTCCTTGGAGTATGTTCTAAATATTAAATATTTTGTTATTTTATTAAGCCTTCCTTTGGGATTCTAATATATGGGTGAAGTTAAAATATATCCATGAAAATGAAGTTTAATAGCAACAGAATTCATATGCTTTGTATAAGATAAAGATTATAATTGAGTGTAAATGTCCTTCTTATTTTTAAAATGAATCTTTATAATCATGTATTTGATTATATTTTTAACTGTTAAATATGTAAATATTTGTTTTTTAAGAGAAATCCTATTTATTTATTCATTTATTTATTTTGCAGTACTTGAGGGTTGAACCTAGGACCTTACATATACTTCACAAGTGCTCTATCATTGGGCTGCCCTCTCAACCCACTTTGTTTTTATTATTTTTTATCTTGAGACTGTCTTGCTAAGTTATGCAGGCTGCCTCTGTCCTTGAACCTGTGATCCTCCTGCCTTTGCCTCCTGGAATCATGGGGCTAATAGGCATGAGCTACTGCAGAGAAATACATCCATAGACAAGACACCTATTTCTCTCTCTTTGTCTTTCTTCCTTTTAAAATAATTTTTAAATTGATTTATTTTACTTTTTTTGTTTTATTTTTTAATCCTGGTGGATTAAACTCACGGATTACACATCATGGCCAAGCACTCCACTACTGAGGTGAACACCAGCCCCTTATTTGTTTATTATTTTATTTTATTTTTTGTTTTGAGACAGGGTCTTGCTAAATTGTTCAATCTGCCTCTGGCCCTGAGCTAGTTATCCTCCTGCCTCAGCCTCTCAAGGCATTAGAATTATAGGCATGCACCCCAGTGCTGGCCAGACAACTATTTCTTATTGCATAAATAATGAATAAATTCCACCCCCCATATTAAATATATAAAAAGAAAACTTTACAATGATCATAAACTTGAAGCCAAAGGGATCACATAGAAGATCACAATGGTACCTTTGTATTTAGGAACAAATTTCCTCAGGAGAGGTTTAGGACCCCTTTATCAAAGTACACAGTCTTATTATAACAATACACAAAATATATAGATTCAACTTAAAGAGAATCTCTACACAAACTAATCAAATCTATTTGTTCTTTCAGCCTTTGTAATGATTAATTTATAAATATTCTGGACGCTTCCTTCTATTTAATGACAAAGTAACAGTGCTTTGCCATTTCATATGCATTTATCTCAACAAGTTTTGTTTTCTATTTTTTTCTCTTTCTATAAAACTAATTACATTTCTACATTATGATTTTGTCTGGTACTTATTTAAAGGAAGCTTAGCTAAGGAGATATTAACATTTTTAAAGATTCTGGATTTTATTTTGCTTCATGATAATTATGAATGACCATTTATTGATAATCCTATCAATTAAATTTTTCACTGAGTGGAAACCCAGTGAAATGACTAATTAATATGTAGATTTCTAAAAGTGTCTTTGCCTGTATCCAGAGCTCCCTGGTATCCAATCTTGTAAGATCTCAGAAGCTAAGTAAGGTCAAGCCTGGTTGGTACTTGGATGGGAGACCACCTGGGTATACCAGCTGCTGTAGGCTTAGGAGAAGTACCTGGCATCACATTCCCAAAAAACAATCAGCCATTTAAAACCCTATGAATGGTAGAGAAGCACTAACAATAGTGCAGAGCATGGCAGAGTATTGGGTTGTGTTGTACCTAGGGTCTGTTGTACCTAGGGTCACTATGAGGCAGGCCCTACTCTACAACATCTAACAACAACAACAAAAGTGTCCTTATTGGTACCTGAGTTTAAATGCAAGATTATAATTAGTATTAGTTGTAAAAATGGACTAAGATGCAAGATTTCATAAGAGTTTTAGCAAGTAGTAGTATAGTAAGAGAGACAAACTGAAGTGGGCAGAAATTTTATAACCTATGAAAAAAGGGATTTTCTAGATCACAGCCAGAATTCCCTGGAATTTAGGGAAAGATGCACTGCTTAGAGAAGAAAAAAATATGGAAATATTAAATTTGATATAAACATTTCAAGAGTAATTTATTATGTGAGCCCCAATGGCCATTACAGAAGCATATAATGGAAAAAAATAAATTGTGTTTTAGGCTAATTCAAGAAGAAAAAGAATCTACAGAGTTGCGTGCTGAAGAAATAGAGAATAGAGTGGCTAGTGTGAGCCTGGAAGGCTTGAATTTGGCCAGGGTCCACCCAGGTACTTCCATCACTGCCTCTGTTACAGCTTCATCACTGGCCAGTTCATCTCCCCCCAGTGGACACTCAACGCCAAAGCTCACCCCGAGAAGTCCTGCCAGGGAAATGGATCGGATGGGAGTCATGACATTGGTATGATGTGTCCAGAAAAACTTTGTCCCCATCAAGATGAATGATGCATTGGCTAAGTGTATTTGTTCTACTCTAAAGTCTTTTTATGCACTGTATTGTTTGTTTCTTTTTGTTCCCACAACAACCCTATGTGGTATGTACCATTATTAACCTCACTATGAGATGAGGAAGTGGTGGCCCAGGTAGGTGGTGTAACTTTTTCAAAGTTACATGGTGAGTTAGTAGGCAGGGATCTAAAAAGTACATTAGAAATTTGAATGATTTAATTCACTAAGTATATTTTTACTAATGTCATATTGATGAAATAAATCTGGACTAGGTAGTTTTATTAACAGTATATAGCAAAACATATGTACTATAATACTTTCATAGAAAGTAGAATAGAAACTTGTAATTTTACATTTTTAGTTTCATAAAGAGGCCATAAAACTCCGCCAGTTTCTCAATTTTTCTTTTTTTAGTTTTCCTGTCAACAATTTCACATTTTTTAATTCTGTTTTTTCCATTTATCTTTATATTTGGAATTAAACATTTGAAAGCTTAAATTAGGAAGTATCCTGAAAATAATCAAAAGACAAGCAAAGTGCCACATGCCAAAAGTAACATAAGAAAGCCTCTGGAAATTTCAGCTGATGTATACTCATTTAGCCCTCATGGCAACAATGAAATTAGAGGGCGTTGTCTCAATACAGAGTAGAGGTAACTGAGGCTTTGAAAATGTGAATAAATTGCCCTATTTCCACATGACTAATTAGTTGACCTGGATTGTTCCTCAAATTTGCCTAACTCAAAAGCATATGTTTTTCTTTTTTTTCCCTCCCTCCCTACCTCCCTCCTTCCCTCCATCTTTCTCTTTCTTTCTTTCTTTCTTTCTTTCTTTCTTTCTTTCTTCCTTCCTTTCTTTCTTTTTCTGTCATTACTAGGATATTTTGAAATAATAATGATGAAGATTTAAATATTTTGAACTGTTTGCATGGGTAAAATTCTATGTTTTGTAATGAGGATTAAAGCTCATTATCAAACATTATAATAAAACTATTATTTATTCAAATTCCAATTACAAATAAAACAGTTTGGTGATAGCGACTAAATAAAACATAAATAAGTAATAGTTATTTACTGTAAAATCTAGCGCATCTATAATAAACAGAGAAAAATTAATGATACTACAAACTCATGTGAAGTATATGTAGTATTGTGGTCAGATAGATGTAAAGCTACTATAAATGTGCACGATGCCCATAACTGCATGTGTACACAGACACACACACACACCCCTGAATCAAGTAGTTTAAGTCATTGCCTAAATGCTATCATTAAATATTCTGGAATAACACATAATGTGATTAATAAATTACAAAAAAAAATTTACTAGAATTATTTTAAATAAATCTATCTATATGTATGTATGAATATATATGATAGTATATATTACATATGCATTTCTCACCATAAGAAAAAACTGTCTTATAAATAAATTTTTTACTTTATACTTAAAAATTTTTAGTTTATCTTCTCAAAATTTCTTTTATATACACACAGATAGGTATTTTTTTCTGTAATTTTGCCACTGAGGATTGAAACAAAACTTTTGATGTGGTGGTGTAATATTGCCCACATTCAAAATCTTTTCATGATAGGGCTTCCAAGCAATAAAGCCTACATGAAAGAAAAATGTTTAAAATAAATAAAACAAAAGAAAATTTAAAAAAAGAAATTGGTTGTCCACTTAAGCCATTGTCTTTTATGCTCATTACCAGACTTGATATTTTTTAAAAATTTTTAAATAAACTATATAACTTTCAATTAGAATAATATCAACTAATCAGAACTGACCTCATTGAAACATACCACACAGTTTTAGCCAATATACTAACATATACCAAATAGATGTACTGAGCCACATTGTGGTCTACTGATTCTGAAAATTCAGAGAATATCTCTCCAATTTTATTAATTAAAATATTATAATTTCTCACATAGTTTCTGCAGATGTAATATGTACTACCTAATATTAATGACCAACATACTATCAAAGGACAATAAGAATCTTGGGCAGTGGAGTACAATTTAGATAACATTTAAGATAGACACACTTTGGTGATTTCTAGACTTCTATGATTTCCTTTAATTTTTATATCGTAGGAATTTGCACTTTTGAATATTTTCATAAATATTAGCACCATATCCCATGATAGTGTTATTGTTTTTAAAATAACAAAATAATATATTTATATTCATTTAGTTGTGGTATTTTGTCCAAATGAAAAAAATGCCGGTGCTTTCATACATTTACTTGAACAGATAGTCATAAATAAGTCAGTGTTAAATGAGGACTATTATATTATAATTAGAGTACTGAAAAAATACTTAGAGCATTTCCTAAAGGGTATAGAACTGTTTATAATTTCAATATCTAAGTCAGAAAGGCAAGAAATGAAACCCAGGAAGTATTTACCACTTAATAAAACTCTGTCAGCAAACTCACTATTTTTATAATGATGTACACAGATTGTCTTTTACTGTAGAAAATATTGGAGAAGCAGGGTGTCACGGTGCATGCCTATTATCCCAGAAACCCAGAAGGCTGAGACAGGAAGATCACAGGTTGAAGGCCAAAGGCAGCCTACACAATTTAGTGAGGCCTTGTCTCAAAATAAAAAAATTAAAAAGGTAGTGGGGGTGTGGCTCTGTGGTAGAGCACTTGCCTAGCATGAATGAGTCCTCGGTTCAGTTTACCAGTGTTGAAAATGAAAGAAGAAAGAAAGAAAGGAAGAAGGAAGGAAGGAAGGAAGGAAGGAAGGAAGGAAGGAAGGAAGGAAAGAAAGAAAAAAAGAAAGAAAGAGAGAGAAAGGGGACAGAGAGAGAGAGGAGAGAGAGAACCTACTAACAACAAAAATACAATGCATCATGGAATAGTTCAATAAAAATTGCTTTACATACATAAAAATTGACAACTGTATTGAGTAAAATTCATCTTGAATCATAAAAATGTGACTGTTTTTTAAAGTTCTGTAGAAGAACATTGATAAGAAAGCACCATCCCCAGAAGCATGTTCTACTGAAGCTATAGCTTTCGGCCTGGGTTGGGGGTGGGGAGGGTTGTTTGGATGCCTGCAAGTTTGAGATCCCTATGAGCAGCATACTTGTCTGCAGCTGGTCCAAAGTTCTGCATGGATGGGGCAAAAGGGAAAATTTACAAGCTCTGTATATCTGCTTTGGAGTTTCATTCCCATGTATGTGTTCTCAGGAGGGTACAATCTCAGGTTTATTTCTACTAGCACACTCTTCTGGCTAGACTCACTCCTCTGTGCTATATACTCTCCAGTGTCCAGGTCTCATATCTAATGCATGTACACATGGACTTATGCCAATGTGCCCCCAATCATGTTATCTGAGAGGTTCCTTTCCTAAAGTAATTTCCAGGAGGAATGTTTTCATAATGATTAAAAGACATTTATTTAGGGAAGAATGGAAGGAAGAAAAAAATGAAAGCTCAATTATAGCTACAATTTAAACTTGTAACATGGTCAAATGGTAGTCATTAATTAGTTCTATTTTATGTTACTTTTATTACTGCCAATCCCAGCCAAGTGATCTAAGGAAACATCGGAGAAAGGTACTGTAAATAACTTTATGTGATTGTTAATTGAATATTGCTTTTTTCTATGAAAGTTTTTAAAAAGATATTCTGTCTAAAGTATTTTATTAAGATAAAAAGGACATGCTAAAAGTATTTAAGTATTATTTAATTGTTTAAATGTGATCATAAGAATAATGCCCCCAGGTCCAGGAGTGGTGGCGAATGCCTGTAATCTTAGTGTCTTAGGAGGCAGAGGCAGGAGGATCGCAAGTTTGAGACCAGAGGCAGTCTGCATAATTTGGCAAGACCCTGCCTCAAAAAAGTAAAAAAATGGGCTGGGGGTGCAGCTCAAAGGTCCAGCATTTGCAGAGCATGCAAGCGCGAGGCCCTGGGTTCAACCCCCAATACTACAAAAAAATAAAAATTAAAAATAAAAACAGAATAATGCCCCCAAAGTAAAGTTGTTTATGCTTTCTGGGGCAATGATTAGATTATGAGGACCAAGTGTCTTGATTTCCCACCAAATACTTAAACCACTTGTGATAGAGCTAGATATTTTAATATCAATACTAGCACAATTCTGGTTGTTTCAAAATTCTGGTTTCATTATTAGTTGGATACGATGAAGCCAAAAGAACAATAGACAACTGCCAAAGAAAGATATTAGTTTGTTACTCAGTTCCCCAGAGAAGGGGCCAGTCTATGTTCCAAGAAAGCACCAGGGAGCAGTCAGGAACTGGAGTGAATGGAAAGCATGAAATCAGAGGACTCCTCTGGAAAGGGAAAGAAGCAAGGACAGAGTAAGTAAGTAGTTTTGGGCTGGGATTTAGCTCAGTTGGTAGAGCGCTGTGCTGCAGTCTCTGAGGACCTGAGTTCAATTCCCAGCACCACAAAAATGGGAGAAGGGCCTGGCAATCCACTTCCAAGGCAATCCTGAAACAGCCACTGAAAACCCTGTGGGGGTCGCTATGAGTGGAATACCAACTCCATGGCACCTAACAACAACAACAATGAGTCAGACAGAACAGGACTCAACCTAACAAGCAGGTTTAGAATTGATATCTTGAATAGCTGGCTCTAGGGTACAGGGATCTTTCTTTAGGTGTCTCATGCAAGAGATAGCTTCGAAATTGATGAATTTGCATAGGAAAAGCACCCTAATGGGGTAGTTTACTATCTTTAAGAATTAATTAGTCACAGGAGGAATAAGAATGAAAGCATCAAGAATATAGAGTGAAAAAATTGCTTTCCCATTCAGAATGAAATCAAGAGAATAAATATGGGATATGTGAAATGAAATACACTGTAATTCTGATTCACAAAATAGTATCTTATTACCCAATTGAGAATAGCAGAGCTTTCAGTAACTGACTATCAGATGGGAAAGATTTCAAAGATTCAACAAATCCAGTGTATAAGTCCATTCTTTAGCATTTTCAAAGTGTGGTAGTTAGTCTAGAAGAAACATTTCTGAAACCAGAGAACTTTAAAAGTTATTACTATTATTTAATTAAGGGAGTGTGTATTATATGTACATGGCTTAGACTGATGGAACTTTCTTTTCCTTTTCCTGAGTTACTATCTGTCTTACTCAAGTTTCTTCTTGACACTACCTATAGGTTCTCAGCTATCAAATTTACCTTGTATAATGTTCTTACGTTGGGTACACGGGTTTAGCTCAGTTCATAGAATGCTGCTCTGCACTCTCTGAGACCCTAGGTTGGATCCCTAGCACTGCAAAAATGGGAGAAGGATCTGGTAACCCACACCCAAAACAATTAGGCATTGAACAACAATGGCCTTATTAGTCTTTGACTTCTTCTACCATCTTAAAAGGAATAGAAAGAAATCTATGAATGTAGGAAGAAATCTGAGTTGTTGTTGTTAGGCGACTCATAGAGACCTTGTATATAATAAAATGAAATATTACAAGACACTGTGCCATGCCAGCACTATTGTCAGTGCTTCTCTGCTCTTCATAGGGTTTTCAATATCAGTTTAGGGAGTAGGATGCCAGGTCCTTCTCTTATTTTTGTGGTGCTGGGGATTGAACCCAGTGCATCTGAGTAGATGGTATAAAGTACCTGTAGTAAGTGTAAAACATTGAAAGGTAGGATGGAAGACCCTGTACAGAAATGTAGCTTCAAAGAATTCAGAGCAAATTGTGACTGGTCAGAAAAGTCATAGAAGGAATGAACACAAATCAAAAATTAGTGTGCATCAGGGTAAGTAATTACATACATAATGTCACTTATACTTCAAAAGAATACACTAAGATAAATAATTATCAGTTTCATTTTATTGACTGATTCTAAAACTTTTCTTCTCTACTTTGCTGAAATAATGTAAGTGCTAAGTGTTATTCAGAGGAATAGTTTATGTCTGATATTTTTAAAAGCTAATATTGGGAAGTTATAACAACATAATTTGATTGGTGGAGTAGAGGGGGAGGGTATTTTATATGAAGGTGTTTCAGAAGCAAAATTCTGAAAGAAGAAATAATTATAGTTAGTAAAAACAATTATAAAATTAATCATGTGAAAATACTAATAAATATTAACACAAATTTTGAAATATGCTTACAGAGTTTAGATAGGATGTGGGAGCTTCCATTGTTTTTGGAATCATGCTGAAAGCAATTCTTTAAAACGATTTATTTATTCTTTGAAAAATTATGCTAGTTGAATGGAGAGGAAGAATCATATAAAGATGTCTACCTAAACTAAAGGAGTAGTCTAGGCCTGGGTGGTGACAGACCTGACAATTTAATTAAGCTCCTTCAGGGCACAAAGTCTTCACCATGTATAAACACATTTCTGCACAATAGCTTTATGTAAAAACAAGTAAGACATTTCCCCAGAATTCAACTTAAAAAATTTTGCTTTAGCCCTTCTGAGAAACTTTTGTACCAGATTTCCAGACCCCTAAATCTTTTAGTGATTTTTCCATAACCTGGATACAGGGAAGCCATTGAACATTGAAAAATTGTTTTAAATAAGGTAAAAATATTTCCTAGAAATTTACTTGATTGTTGTCAAATTCTTTTATTACAGTCTACCTTTGTATCTTGACAAAAATTAATGGTATCTTGAATTGTTCTGGATTCAGAACCAAGATTGTTATTTAAAGAAATCTTTTATCTTATATTCTTTTGATTTTCTGTATCTTTTCCAGTTGTCTTGTCACTAGTAGGAAAATGAAACATTTCTGCAAGAATTTTGTTCTTACTATTCACTATTCTTGAAAAAATTTTTTTCTTATAACTTGCAACTTTTTAAAAAATATTCTTGAAATACATTTCTTTAGGTTGACTAAAGCACTGCATCTGATAATATATTTTGCCAACTTCTCATTTCAAATATCTTCATTTCAAAATGTATTTGGTATTTAGCAAACAACTTGACTATGTTAATGCTTTTTTCTTTAGTAAGTTTGCTGAAATGTGTCCAATACCCTTGTAATGAGTGAATATTCTGATAGGATAAAACGTATTCCAGAATAGCTCTTTCGTAGTTGCTGTATATTGATCTACAGTATTTGTTATCCTTAAACAATATTTTTGTGTAATTGGTTCATGACTTTTTAATTGTGGTTTCTTTCTTTCTAAATAGCTATAAAATCACAATCTTTAATAATAAGAATGTATATATACTATATATGTTATATACCATATATATGTTATATACATATATAGAAACATACATATACACAAACCTAAGTTTTTGGGTTAAAATTACTCAGATAGCTTTGCCTCCTCATTTTATCAGTTTCAGGTGAAATTTAGAAATAGTTCATTTGAATGTGTGATTTTGCTTCTAGATTGCAGTGGTGGAAGAAGATGGTCGAGAGGATAAAGCAACAATTAAATGTGAAACTTCTCCTCCTCCTACCCCTAGAGCCATCAGAATGACTCATACTCTCCCTTCTTCCTACCACAATGATGCCCGAAGGTGAGATTATCTGAGCACAAAGCGCATTGAATAATTTCCTTCCAAAAGTATTTGTGTTTCTTCAGTGTTGTCAATGATACCCATCACATTTATGTGAAAATTCTATTTGAGTCATAATTTTCCATCTAGGTATTGCCCTGCTTCATCTCCCAATATCTCTTGTGAAATAAGCAAATTTCCATTCTGAGATCATTTTTTTACTTTTAAACTAACTGTATCTTTGTAGTTTTGTTAGTAGTCTATGTCCACATATAAATAGCTCTTCTGTTTTTAACAACGATTTTCAGTTAAAATAGAGTTGGCCTAATGGGAGGATTTAGTAACAAATAGCTAAAAGGGCTATAGGACAAGATTATACATTTGGGTTGTAGGGTAAGAATATAAGGTCAAAAAAGTCCATGACTGAGTCTCATTTACTTTTAGCAGATATATGCATCCTGTGCTTCTGCTTCCACCGAAAACTGTTCAAACAAAACGTTCTTAGCATTGAAAAAGCACATTGGCCAAATTATTAAAGGAAAAGGTGTGTAGATGGGAAAATACTTCATCTATCATAGTGACTCTTGATAGTGTCCTATCCATATACCTAAAAAATTCACATGGAGTTCTATAATAATTAGTAATAAGAGTAAATATGAATGTACAGTTTACATCCTACAAGCATGTCTTCTTACTGTCTTATTAATTGCAGTGTCTCTGGGCCCAAACATAATGACTTATGATCTATGCCTTCAGTAAAAGTCTATCTTCTGAATAGCATGTTTTACAGCAAATGCTTTTAAAAACCAGGCTTTCTCTACTGATAGGCATTTATGACTATTTATTGTCAGTGGCTAATTTGGAAAAAAATAGCTTCAAAATACATGCTTCTTTTACTTTCGCCCCAAAAAGGAGAAAATTATACTTTAACATATCAAAAACCAATGCTTTAGAGTTTAGAGAATGGGAACTTAGATTAAGTAGGATGAATAAGTAAAGTTAAATAATTCATCTTTGTATTATTGAATTAACAGCAGTAAAATTTACTATCTATTGAACTCTTCTTATGAATACAATGTCAAATATTGACCAGAAATTGGACATAGGCCAATTAGGTAGAAATAATTTCAGCTTATCCTGTGTTTAAAAGAATGCTCAAAAGCTATAATTAGGAAAAAACATATAATGATAGATTGAGTATATGATTTCTTGTTTCTGGATTCCACCTAGATGGTTTTAGAATGAATGAGCTGGACTCCAAACATGAGAGAGAGAAGGATGGCTAGAGGAAAATGTGGCAAAACCATAGGTTAGAGTATCAGCTTCAACTTCATAATTACTTGATTACCATAGGTCATTGTGTTTAAGTCTAACAAAAGAAACTGATAAAGAAATAAATAACAGACCAAGTGCAGTATGACAGAAGGATATTTAAGATGCAATTATTATACTAACCTATGATTATTGATTAATTTGATATTTTACCAAGAACAAGGGAAAAAGCCATTTGGACAAGGAAATTTTCTATTGAAAATCTGGAGGTTCAGGGCCCTGAGGATGAAGAAATTACATTTCAATATCTTAAGAGGAAGCATAGGAAGAAAGGGAGAAAATAACATTGAAAGCCTACTTATTCCTCCTTTTATACATTTATAAAGGAAAAAAGTCTTGTGTACTTATGGATAGTGCATCAAAATGAATAGTTCGTCTTCTTTTTGTATTTTGCAGTAGTTTATCTGCTTCTCTTGAGCCAGAAAGCCTTGGGCTTGGCAGTGCCAACAGCAGCCAAGACTCTCTTCACAAAGCTCCTAAGAAGAAAGGAATCAAGTCTTCAATTGGACGTTTGTTTGGTAAAAAAGAAAAAGCTCGTCTTGGGCAGCTCCGTAAGTATGTGTGTGTTTGGCTTTACACTGCCACTTGTTATTTGTCACTTCTGAGTGTCCATGTGTCTTTCAGCTTTCTTTTCATATCTTCTCTTTCCTACTTAATAAACTTTTTATTTCATCAGATTTGTAAATCCAAGTTAGCCAAATAATGCTTAATAAAAGTCATGGTGAAAGAACATTGTAAAATGTTCAGTCCTTTCGTTTATCTGTTAAAAACAATAGCTAGAATTTATTTAATGTTAATTCTTGTGAAGTCACTATAACCCTGTGAAGCAAGTGCAGTTACTGTCATCCCTATTTTACTGATGACTAAAAGATGTCTTAGTAATTCACAGGTATGAGACATTCATCCTGGTGGCAATCTTTCAAAATCAGCTTAAAACCAAAGTATGCCACTTAGAGCATAGATACATGTAAAACTTATGTGAATTTAAAAGTCCTTCCATTTAAAAAATGAAAATCCTACAAAAAATCCAAAAGAATTTTTAAGTCAGAATAAAGTATAATAAAATGCTGGGTATAAAAGATAAAGGATAGTATTTCTTTGTCTAAAGCTATCACAATTTATCCCTAATGAACCCCATACTGTGTAAATGAGGGGAATAGGAAAGGAATAGGACAATAGAGATTGGGCTACCATTAGTTATTATCAGTGCGTAATAGAGTAAAAATGTAAATTAGTGCATTTGAAATGACTCTACATAAGAATAGGTTTATTAAAAAGATGCATGCATGCATATATGTGTAAAGTGTCTGAAACAAAAAGATGATATTTCTGAAATGATGACATTTACAATTGGTTCTTTTTCGAGGGATGTCTTGATAGATATTTGTTTTTAGAGTTAGATTGCTGGGAAAGGATTCAGCTTTTACCTCCAATGGTAAATGTTGAACAGAGTGATACAAATTTCTAAGTACTTCTTTGGGTTTCTCAAAAAAGGAATGCTTGTTTACAAGTAAGACTTACCACAATATACAGACTTAGCTTCTTGCTCTAGTGCCAAAAGAATTTCTGTATGTGATATTCATGTTCACAGGTGTATGACTTTAATATTATTCAAAAATGCCTTTCCTGAATTCCACAGTATGGAACCACACAAAGCATCAGAAGGTATGGGACACTGATGTGTAGTTAGTTTTGTCACTAAGTGTTATATAGCAAGAGAGTTGAATCCTCTCTGAATTTCTATTTTCTAGGAGAGGGAAAGAAGAGAAAATGTAATTGTTTTATAATAATTTAATGTAAGACATTAAAGTTTGTTTTATACAATTGAATATTTTGTCTTTACCAAATCATTTGTCATTTCCAGCATATTATGGTATAATTCACAATTGTATGGATGCATGATTTAAAATATATGTTTTGCTAGCATAGTATTCATTTTATTCACATTTCAATATGTATTTTTATTCCAGATTCTATAATTTACTTTTTGTTTTAAAATGTTTTTAAATACTTTTTCCCCTTATATTTTTTATTTTATATTATATTTGAATTTGATGAGAAGTTACTAAAGTTTGCCAACAGTATTATCTCAAAATCAAGACATAAAGTCTAGAAAATAAACAGTGTTCTAGAAACTTAGTCCTGTCTTTCCTATTTTCATTGACCATGTATTTTCAGAACAGAACAGATGAGAATGTAATCAATTATATTGTTATTGATCCTGCCAAAGTTAGAAACTAATTATAGATATTTGGGATCTCATCATAGACTTGGGAAGGTTTTTGAGCTCTAAACAAGTTTGTTTTATTCCCTAGAACAGCAAGGGGGGAGTATAACCATAGCCAGAATCATTAGCACAGTAAAGACAAAGATATTGAAGAGGAAAACAAAGACTATAGGTATCCCTAGGGAGCTACAATGTATAGAAGCCTCACAGAGGATGAACCAACTCTCTTGGAGAAACCAGGAATAAAATGTCTCTATTGAAAATAAGTTTTGTGGTAATAAGAAAACAATACAGGCATAAGTAGGCTCCAGGAAACCATACATGTACCAGAAGAAAATGGTACAGGAGCTCCACTATTACTTGGCACAGGATATGGATTTTAGTGTTACTTTATTTTCTGGAAGGTGTATCTAAGTTGTAATGAGACCATTCAGACTTCTCAAACCTTGGATCTACAATCTAGTGCTGCTGAGTCACGCATCAGAAAAACTGGGGAAGCTTCTCTAGTAATTGTGACTTTTAATGTCGTGATTTGGAAAATACAAAAACACAGGTTCAATGCTAATGTTATTTCCTCTACCAATAAAAACAGAAATAGAAGGTAAGAAAAGATGGTGTGGAAAATAATATAGTAGAGAGAAGATGGTTTCAAAGACTGAAATTTTGAACAATATTCTAAGATTTACAACTCTTACAAGCTTAGTAAAGGCAAAGTATTCAAGTTAGTTTTAGAACAACTATGCTACATGCATTTAAATGAAATATGACATGGAGGAAGAAAACTGCATAAATAACATTATGGAAGTGTTTCATTGGTTTCATCAGAAATAACGAATAATGAGAGGAACCTGTAGTAATTCACAGAAAAAAATATTTGGAGTTGGGAAGTTATTTGTCCTATATAACTTGTAAAGCTAGGTTAATAACAAATCTCTAGTATCATAGAACAGACAATATGACTACATTGACACCTAATAATCATGGAGAAGCAAACTCAGTATGCATATTGTCTGTTTTCAAAAATGTATTATAAGCAGAGGCAATACAAATATGTTGTTGTTAGGTGCCAACGAGTCGATATCTGACTCATGGTGACCCTACGTACAACAGGCGAAACACCATTGTCAGTGCTTCTCTGCTATTCATAGGGTATTCAATGATGGATTGATTTTTTTGGGAATGAGTTACTGGATACTTCTCCCAAGCCTATAGTGCCTGGTGTTCCCAGGCAGTCTCCCATCCAAGTACTAACCAGATCTGACTGTGCTTGGCTTCTGAGATCTGATGGGATAGGATGCCACAAGGCTACAGCAGAAGACAATATAAATATGGAAATCCAAAAATCAAAGGAAACAACACACTGAAAAGCAACCACATAAAACTAACCTGAAACAAAAAAAAAAATAATAATTTTATTCTCAAATCTTTTATAGCATGCTTTCCAAATGACTGGCTCATCTAAATCATAAGAGTAGCATAGAGAGAGGCCTGGGCATAATGAGAAATTTCAATTTTTCATATGTATTTTTAAAAATTAATTCTATTCTTATCAAGAGCATTATGTTTGTAGTTTTATCATTCATAATTTAGGAGCAGGATTTGCAAACTAAAACGTCTCATTGCATGGATCAGATTATAGTCAAGGCATAAAATAATAGGGAGTAGTATAAACTAAAATGAATCAATGAGCATTTTTTCTTCCATTTAAAGCATTAAAAATCAAATTTTAGGTACTATGCAGGAAAAACAAAGCATGTACATATGAGCCAAGACTATCTGAAGTCTACAATTGAATTTAGGAAATTCTCCTGGAAGAAAAGTATCCCTACTCACATGTTTGGATTTTTGGGTTTAATTTCTCTTTCTGTCACTTTTATTTTCATTTTCTTTCTTTCTATATCACAACTTGCAGGAAAAAAAGATGTGTAAATATGTTTGATAATCTTATTGAAGGGCATGAAGACTTAGCAGGTCTAATATGTGTTTCTTCTTACTTCTTGGAGCACAGATCCAGGATTCATGTAAATCCTATTAAGATTTAACATGGCCAATTATCATAGCCTTCCTCCAATGCCCCTGATTTATGCATCCAGGTACAATGCATCTCTAATATTTCCATTAGTGTTCAAACATACTCATGTCTAATATATTTTAAGAATATCATTTGGTCCTGCTGTCTTCCCCAGGTACTGACTTATCTTTCTACTACCCTTAACATCCAAGATGAAGTAAATTATTCATAGCTACTATTTTTACTCCAGCATTTGTCAATCACTTTATAACCTAACACAGCACGAATTCTGCACACATTACTAAAAAACTCCAGAAGAAAATTTCAGTCTTAATTAACACTTAATTTTGGTTAGGGTAATGAAGGCTAGGTACTATCAAGGAAATTCAAGAGGATGGTAATACACTTGCAATCACATTTTACGATAATGCAATCTTAAAGAAGAAGCAATATGTCTGAAATGGGAGTTGTCTGCCTGAAACAAATTGTAATAGCTCCTGTGCTCCTGTGTGAGAGAAACAACTGAAACACACTTACAGGAGAAAAGATTTATTGAGGGCTCATGGTTAAAGGATCAGTAGTGGCAGTAGAAAAGCTCATATCTTGGTAAATTAGGAGCAGAGAGAGAGCCGAGTGGCTGGATCGGAGGTCCAGGGTCAAAATCTCCAAAGGCCATCCTCCAGTGACCTACTTCCACCAGCCCTAGAACCTGCCTCCAAAGGTTCCCTAACTTCTCAGAACAGCACCACCAACTGGGGACCAAATGCTTAATGTTTTAGATTCAAACCATGACACAAATTCTAAAACATTTTGTTGCAAAAATTGGAAAGTTAGCACAAGAAATGATAGATTTGCCCGGTACAGTGGCGCATCCCTATAATCCCAGATGCTTGGGAGGTGGAGGCGGGAGGATTGCAAGAGGCGGGACCAGAGGCAATCTGTGCAATTTAGCAAGACCCTGTCTCAAAAAGTAAAAAAAAAAATGGGCTGAGGGTGCAGCCTAGTGGTCCAGCACTTGCAAAGCACACGGGCGTGAGGCCCTGGGTTCAACCCCTAGTACTGCAAAACAAAAACAAAACAAAACAAAAAAAAAAGAAATGATAGATTTATGCAGATGAGGTGGACATATAAAAACATTGTTAGGAAGACTTCCAGCCAAAATGAACTGACAATTAGAAAAACTACCTAGGCCCAAAGGGAAATTATAAAATCATGTTATTTGATTTGACAAAAAAAGGTTTATCTGATGTGAGTAGGAAATATAACAAAGCAGAATTATTCAAATACTGGTATTTTACCTTTGTCTCCTTACTTGAAAGATGAGAGTTCATCCAGAAAGTAATGTTGATGCCCAAGAATAACTGAGGAAATTTTGAGGGCTAAAAAAATAGATAATCCAAAACATCTATATTTCTTTCCATTTTGAGTGAATAAACATATGTTGAGCCTCTGCAAAGTGCAATGTGCCACCCCTGGACTTTAGGAACATGGCTGAGGAATATTCCTTAACATGAAAAAGCATACAATTGGGTGATATGGATAATATGTAAACATATACAGCCACGGTATTTAAAACCGAACAAACCAAAACTGTCAGTATATTTCTGACCCAGAAAACTTTTCCTACTACATTATCTGTCTTCTCAGGACAACTAAGAACAGTGGTTCTAAACCCTAAGATCCATGATTATGCATAAGTAATTAGAATCCTGACTAGCTTGCCTTTTATTTTAACTGAAGGAATTAACCTATTTTGAAATATAGAAAATTAAGCTATGTTAAAAATAGCCACGTCAGATTAAGCTCTTTTGCTTCTTTGACAAAGTTACTCTACAGCAGATCAAGAAAGGCAGCAGATTAACTGACTCATGACATCTCTCTCAACAAAATATCATAAGGGGGCTGAGTAATGGAACAATTAGGTGAGATTTATTACTGGTTAAATAATCCCTGTCCAACAGTGCTGATAAGTGGAGGGATGCTACCTTCAAGATTTGTATTGGCAGGATCAGGATTCAATTTGTCCTTGTTCAACACTTTCCCCATCACTTGGACATGAATATTCCAATAGTGCAAATGTTTGATTAAAAAATTACTCATTTGGAAAAAAGCACAAATGAAAAAGTTATTGTTATTTCTAAAGCCTATCTCAACAAACAATTGTGATAAGGAGCATCCAAACTATCCACTCTAAATTTGTACTTGTGGAGTGTTTTTTACTAAGAAAAATCTAGACATTTCATGTAACTCTAAAGTCTATATGATCATCAATAAATTTGGGCCACATCAATAAATACAGATATTGGGATGAATGATGCGTTTTAAAATTCTCCCCTATTCTGGCAAGATAATAGTCAAAGAAGGGTATCCATTCTGGTTCCTTACTTTTAGAAGCATGCATCACCTGGGAGGTAGGTTGGAGAGAATTAGGCTGATGTAGAGGATTGAAATCATGTGAAGAGTAGATAAATAGATGATTGTATTTATTCTCCGTGATGACCTACCTGATCACAAAAATTTAAAGATATATTATGTAGATCTATTTGCCTTTTCTTTGTTGAGTGAGTACACAACACTAGAACCAATGTTAAAGTTCTAGAAAAATTGACTTCTTCTCAATGTAAGAAAGAACACTGTAGTGTCAGAATTATATTCAACACATGCTAACTGGAGAAGTAATGAGTTGTCACCTTTGTCACATGAGATTGTCAAGAAAAAGCTAGATAAATACATAGGAAGAACTGCTTTGGAGACAAAGCATTGAAAATATAGTTGGACTGGATTATGTTTAAGATCTACTTCAGCCCTCCTAATATTGCATAGATGAAGCTCTAACACTTAAGTCATTTCTCCAGATATTCTTCTTTCAACTAGTCATATACCATGGATTATTTCCTATGACAATGAAATTTTATTCTAAAAATCAAAAACTTTTAGAACTGAAAGTTGTCTCAAAACCCTAGAAGATTTCTAAAGTTTGTGTCATGGGCTACATTCTATACTTTGTAGAAACTAAGATGATTTCACAAGGCAAAGCAGCTGCATAATAGAACAGTGACTAGTACAGGCTCCCACTCCAAACCTCCCAGGACAGTACTTGAGAAAATATACTCTTGGAACTGTTTCATTCAAGAAATGCTTCATTAAGCTCTTGGCCCTGTGGAAGATGTTAAGGAACTTAAATAAATGAAAATCACGATTATTCCAGAAAGTTTGTAATTCCTTGACATTCATGGCAAAGTAAATAAGAACTAAGGGCAATGGTTAAGCAGACATCACAAAAAAGAAATTATAGATTTTCTAATACAAGATACAGACAAAATGTTTATTTTTGTTTTTGTTATAAGGAGTTCAAATTACCAGTTTTTCTCTTCCTGGATATATTTGATTCTACATTCTACCAGGAACATCTAAGAACAGTTTTCCTACAAATTGAAAAGGTATAAATCTAGAGTCTCAAATAGGACATATTTATGAGAAACAAATACTGAAGCCATGTGAAAAAAAAAATCTTCAAGGGGAATGTGACAGAAAGGAGCTTAGATCTTTTCTGTGGTTAGCTAGGAAGTGAGAATTGGCTGTGGTCAGCAATGTGAAACCAAATTATCAAGCAAAGGAAATGATCAGTACTGATGGTCAAGTTTCCCAGCTGCAAAAGTTGTGAGGAGATTGGAAATGCAGATTAGGAGGTAACAATTTGAAGTGGAGACAAGCACACAAATAAAATTACATAATTTCCAGGGTCAAGTATTGAAACAGAAGTGATAGTTTAGTGTGAGAGCAAGCAAATGCCATGCTCATAAGGTGGTTTACTGGCTTAGGAAAATGGTGATAAGGCATGGGGAAGATAAAGAGATATGAAAATCCTTAGTGTTTCTGAGGGAATCATCTGCTCCATATAACCAAGACATATTCACCAGCTTTCTAACTGGGATGTACCAGCTTTCCCAGGGCTTGAAGGTGTTCCAATAATAATGACAATAAAGAAAAAAGAAAACAACACGTGACCAAGTAGCTAATATCAAAAGACTGACTCAGGATAAATACGGGACCGTTGATGGGCAATGGCCAAAGATGTAACAGAAATGTAAGGAAGAGAGATATTCAAGAGCAAAGGATTGACCAAATGGAGCCAAATACAGAAAAGCTATGAAGAAAATAATAACAGAAAAATTTATCAATTTTGAAAAATCAGAATTCCCAATTATAGAAATAAAAATGCATATAATATTAGCAAAATGCCTACTTTAGCACATTTCCTTTAAATGCTCATGAGAAACATATTCTACAGAGTTTTTTGTTTTGTTTTGTTTTGATTTGTATGCTACATTATATTTCTCTTTTATGCTCTACTGTCAGATTGTATTATGATTATCTGGATCCACTGACCCACTATAATAAGGACAATGAAGAAAGGAGCTTTACAGTGATAGGAATAGCATTACACATGCATTCTTTAGCAAGTATGCTTTTACACATAATATTGTGGTTCTTGTCCTGGGCTTTACCCCAAATTTAAATAGTTCATTGATGCTGTGGAACAAAAAAATACAATGTCAATTCCATAAAGTATGAATTATAAATAGCTCATTCTCTGTACAATGAAAAGGCTTTGCTTTGAAGAAAACAGTATTTAGATTCAATTATGCATATATTTATTATACGCCCTTTCTGACATGGCCAATGTGCTTCCTCCTGACAGCTAACTGACTGACATGGAACAATGGAGTACTAAATTATAAACTCAAGTGTCTTTAAATACAAACTGAGTGGTAGTGATGAATGCTGAAAAGAAGGCAAATAGAAGGAGAAGGCTATAGATCAGCAGGAGATTATAGCCTTAATTTCTCTAGATTTGGACTTTCCTTTTTCACAAAATGACAGGGACATCTTCTGGACAAATAGAAGTGGAGAGTGCTTGCGATGTGGGATTTGGCAAGAAATTCCTACAGACTTTTATAACTTAAAAGCCACCACGAAAAGAGTTATTTTGAATGGAAAGGAAGACTCAGGCAGTGTGAAAATATTTGGATTTATAATCCCAGATGGACAGATACCTCCAACTAGTGGTATCCATAAATACGGGTATGTGGGGTCCTTTCTTCAGTCCTGTGGCTTGGGCTTTAGAAAGCCCCACCCTGTGCAGCATCTTCTTGAAACTTTTTAAGACTCTCCCCAGTGTTTGCAGTAGTACCACTGTGGCATCTGACCCCATCAGATCAAGAAAGCTAAGCAGAGTCAGGCCTGGTTAGTACTTGGATGGGAGACTGCCTGGGAACACCAGGTGATATAGACTTAGGAGAAGGACCTGGCAACCTATTCCTCAAAAAAAAAAAAAAAAAAGTCATTGAAAATACTAGGAATAGCAGAAAAGCACTAACAATAGTGTTTGACTTGAGAGCACTGAACAACAGCTGGTGTCTGAACAGGGCAAGGGACACCCTGGACCTGCATGGAATCAGTTTCTAGAAACACAGACATTTTCTTGGTTCCTCTTCAGATGCTAGGACAGCCAGGAGGCACTGTGATCTGGGGAGTGTGCCTGATAGAACTTAACCTCCTAAGCCCGGGTCCCTGGTTCTCTTCTTCAGTCTTTTCCCTGACACTCTACTCCATGAATGATATGGACCAGATGTCCATGGGGGCCTAGCACTTTGCACCTGTGGGGAAACCCTGGGTCAGTGATTTGACATTGCTTTCATGAGGTTAGTCTGGAAAAAGGAGCACTGGGCAGAATGATATCATATGAGATTGGATCACTAGATAGTTGTTCCACTCATTTTGGGTTTATCAAACTGTTTACATAGAAAGAAGGAGAGAAAAAAATGCTTGATGGGCCCCTCATACCCTAAAAGTGGTTCTGCCTCCAGCATTTCCAAGTGCTCAAAGACCTTACCAAGTAGATGTGCCTGGGTGAAGGTCCAGAGAACTCCATTATGGGAAATACACTGTATCGCTCATGCATAACCCTGTGTTGGACACTGACAGGTTGATAAGCAACTTATTATCTGGTTAGTCGACTGAATAATAGAGCTCAAATCTTTCAAGCCTGAACCCCTTGGGCTGTGAGAGGGGTGTAATTAATTATGTATGCTCTTTCCATACAAACAATTTTATCAAGCTAAGGAAGTGAGGAGGACTGAAGGTCAAGTTTTCCAGCTGCAAAGGCTATGCTGAGACTGGAAATGCAGAGACCAGGAGATATCAATTTAAGTAGAGACAAGCACACAGAATCATCTAAGCTGCAGAATCTTTCCATGATTTCCTGGTACACCTACAGAATGACTAATTCCTAACCCTAACCCTAACCCTACCATCTACAGGATAACCGTTCTTATGTGGGGCACTGTTGTCATTTTAAGACAGGTGTAACACTGGCTCCTTATCCCCTGCCCAAAATATACCAGTTACACTAATATCCAAAAAAAGGACAACATTCACTAATATTAACATTCCCTCTGGGAATTGGCACTGTCTGTAGGTCAGAATCATTGGTACTTAGTGCTATCCAGTATTAATATGATGTAAGTCCCATATATAAGCTATATATAGATTGTAATTTTTTTACTGGTTACATTAGAAAAGTAAAGAGGATAGATGTGGTGGCACACACCTGTAATCCCACTGACTCAGGAGGCAGAGGCAGGAGAATCACTGGTTGGCAGCCCGAGGTAGCCTGAATAACTTGGTGAGACCCTGCCTCGAAATGAAAAATTAAAAGTTGGGCTGAGGTGCAGACCAGTAGTAGAACACATAAAGTATTCGTGAGGTCCTAGGTTCAACATCCAAGTACTGCAAAAAATAGTAAAAATGAAAAGGCAAAGGAAAAAAAAGGAAAGGAAAGAAAAAAGAATAGGATAGAGGATGAGGTAAGATTAATTTTAATATGCTTTATTTAGCTCAGTATATTAAAACTATTTCAACATATGATCAATAGTATTAGTAATCATTATAAGTATTGTTATATTGTTTTTGTGGTAAAATTTCAAAGTGTGGTTGCACTAGACACATTTCAAGTGCTCAATAGTCACATGTGCCTGGAGACTAAAGTATTGATATAGATGAACAGATATTCCTGAAGTGTATACACTCATGGATAAGAAATGAGACAGACTCTCATCAGATTTAGAAAATCACCACAGATTAGAAGATAAACTTCATAAGCTGGTTTGACTGAGGTCATCTTCACAGTTAGTTGAGTGGGTATATGGAACATGAACCTGGAATTCATAGATCATCTGGGTCAATTCTAGAGAAAAAGAAATCCTTGTCAAGAAATGTGTAAATTGAGCTAAAAAAAAGTGCACTTGCTGCAACTTTTGCTCCTGCTTAAACATACTATCCTATGTGTGATGATTAAGAAATTTTACCTACTATGACCTTAAGCACCATTTTCCTTTGTCATTTCCAAACAGGATGTTTGGAGACCTAATTATCTAGTAAATTCTTTGAAAACAAAGGGTAAGATGTCAAAATACTCAGTATTTCTAAGCTCTTCATTTGTTTTATTCTTATAGCTTTATTTTTAGATGAAATTCTAATATCAAATTCTGACTCACAAGTTATTCCTAGAACTTTGTTTTCTTACAGAATTTTTATTGTGTAAAAATGTTCTTTTTCCATGAAAATGTTGGATTCTTGAAAAATCACAATTTAGTTTTTATTATTGGTAAGAAAAACAAAAGGCCTGATTCATCCAACCACCTACAAGTTGAAAGTACTTTGTCATTTATTGAATAGGTCTATTTCATCAATTTCTCGTGAAACCATATGGACTGATCAAGAATTTTATAACCTTTATGTGAATCATTGACTTCCATTTCCATTTCAAGAGAACATTTTTATTGTTACTTGCAGATTTTGATTGATAGTTTATAGATGTACACCAAGACAACTATACAAACAAGAGAAATAAAATGGCTATATTCACTCACTATGCATAATGGAAAATTCCATATTTAAAAATGTTCCCCAGAAATATTTTAGTCATCCAGTGGATGGCTCTCCTAACGTTAGGAACAATGAAAATCTTTCATAATAAATACAACTTCTTCAATATTAATTGTGCAGGTGCATAATGAATAAAATAAATTTTAGCCCTCTATATTCCTGAATCAGATCTAGATACCAAGCCATGTGTTCCAATTAAAGGAGACTTTCTTATAATCTTCCAGTTCAGTATCAAGATTATTAGTCTATGAGGTTAATTTATTTGTATCAAGATTCTAGAATTGATAGTATCCAGTATTATAAATCATCAGCTAAAATAAATTATGAGAAAGAGTAGCAAGAAAATTTGCAATTTCATTCTGGTTAAGAGAAACTGTATCTTGCTCGAGTCCTCCAAATGTTAAAGGAAGAAAATGTCAATCTGGTCACAATAGTGCACTCTTGTAATCCCAGGGACTCAAGAGAATGAGGCAGGAATATCATAAGTTTGAGGCCAAAGGCAGACTGTACAATTTCCAGAGACCCTGTCTAAGAAATAAAAAATAAGTAGAGGCTGGAAATGCTGCTCAGTGTTAGAGCACATGCCTGACATGTGCAAGGCCCAGGGTTGAATCTCAAGTACTGGAAAAAAAAAAAATTCGACTAGAATAGGAGACATGTGAAAGCTGTCTTCAATAGTTCTTATTTACTGATAAATTGTTGAAAGTCTTCAGGAGAATTAGTATTACTTAAATCTGTTTATCTTCAGCTTAAATGTAGATTCAATTTCTTCTATTTAAAAATATGTATATACCTTGCTGTTGTTGTTATTAGGTGCCATCGAATCAAGTCCGACTCATAGCGACCCTCATAAGGTTTTCAATGGCTGACTGTTTCGGGATTGCCTAGGGAGTGGGTTGCCAGGTCCTTCTCCCATATATACCTTAGTCCACTTAAAAATAAGGAACACTTTTCATTAAACGTGATTTCACATATCCTAAATATCCAAGAGAATTCAGAGCACAGAGTTAAATTCTCATTTTTCAATTACAATAGATAATTTATGAATCATTTATATACTTAAGACTCTGGAATTAAATAATTGCACTACAAAATGTGTAATCCTATATTTGATGCACATAAAACTTTTCTTTCTTTTTTATTCCAAGGCTATATATACACATTATATATTCTGAACTCAAATACTACTGCCACTAATTCAAATAATTTTTGATCTGTTAGGTAAAAAATATTCTTAACAGAGTCTTTTAAAGAAAGGCTTGGAATTTTTCCAGGTATTATAAAATTTAAAAAACAAAATAAAACCTTCTCTGGAATTATACATTCTTGAACTGAGGTTTCTAAGTAAAGAATACAAGAATCAGCCACCTGAGCAGAAAAGTTCCAAGAATAGCATATAAGGAACTTTTAGGAATTAGCAAATGCCTCTCCATACAGCTTGAGATTGAAGTGCACACCTAAGTTTCTAATTAATAGGATACCATATATCCTATTATGTATGAGATATAGCAAATATGTTGAATGAAATAATAAAGCTCACATGGTATACAAATATTCATTCTTATTTTCATTAAAGAAGTAGAAAAATTAATCTGGAGGCTTGAGTACTACATTTCCAAGTGTTTGTCTGGTACAGGACATTTTGTCCCCACATTTATTATTGTGTAACTGAGTGGAGCACCAATAGGTACTTCATTTTTTTTTTCATTCTCTCAGTGTATGTTTATGTATGTAACCATGTCCATTTATGTATATTGGTTGCAAACATAAGAACAGTCATAAAATGTGATACTGAACAGTTGCTCAAATAATCTTTTGAGAATGCAATCTCAGAAATGACCGAATGTGTATGACTTAATCTGAATAGTTACTTCTTTGCAGGAGGCTATATGGAGACCGAAGCTGCAGCTCAGGAATCTCTGGGGTTAGGCAAACTTGGAACGCAAGCTGAAAAGGATAGAAGACTGAAGAAAAAGTAGGTTTGGAGATTATTTTTCTTCTTTTTCTACTTTTTATTTATGCTTCTTCATTGTTTGCAGGGAAATAAGAAGAGAGTAATTAAAAAAAAAATACAACTCAACTGAGGCTAGTATTTTTCTGGCATCACCTAAAACAACTTAAGTGCTCATGTTTCCCAGTTACAATGAGCTACAGTTTAAAATGAATGTAAAAATCCTCAACTCATAATAGTATTTTAAGTGATCAGTGCATTTATTGCAAAATTCAAGTATATTTCAAATACTTAAAAATAGCCTTAAAAATAGCATAGTACTCTATTTGAAATTAAATTAAGCACTGAATTTGGGAAAATATGAGAGAATACCATCTAACTTTGTGCTTTCTCTCATGGTGATTATTAAATATATACTTTTTGTAATGAAGTATTTAAAAAGAAGCATTTCTGTGACTAGATATAAACTTATTTTAGACTCATAGCAGATTGTTTTGCATCTGTCAGGAAACTGGTAGTCTATCTTTTCATTCATATATAATATAGAACATTTAAATGACTTGCAAAATTGGCAAATGCTGAGTCTCAGCAGCTGTTGGGAAGCAAGTGATTCCATAAATAACATTTTAAAGACACATAGTAACGTTTTCAGTGACAAAATAGCACCCATAGAATATGTTCTTTCAAAGCAAAATAATTTCTCTTTATTTGATAATATATTACTCCTTTTCATCTCTCTCAAATTTATTACATTGTGATTATTATTTTCATGTTTCTCTTCTCTCCTAGGAAAGAATATTCATTGTTTTAGTCATCATTTTGTGATAGATATGCTCCTATGGTTGTAATATACAGATTAATCAATTTACCTCATATTTTGCCTTTTTTACCTATCGTGCATATATTTACTAATACCAAGAAATATATACTTACAAGTTACAGAACCGCTCACTATCTTCTTTATTATTTTGCTACTTACTACAATTAGATGTGCATTCAGTCAGTCGAAATACTATCCAGAAAAAAATGGCCTGGAAAATACTTTTCTTGAATATAAATCCTCAGTCATATTCAATAACAACTAGTTCCTCTTTAGTAACTGATCACTCAAAAATATATTAAAATATTGTTATAATCTGTTTCAAATATGAAGGTTTTGTTTAGTTCTATCAAGGAATGCTATATTAAATTTTGTGCATATTTATGGAGAAAACATCCTTTTGTAAATTTTTCTTTTTCTCTTTTTTTTTTTTTTTTCCCTTGTAGTATTAGGGACTTGAACCCAGAGCCTTGAACATACTTTTCAAGTGTTCTACCGGTGATCAGTACTCCCAGGCCCTTTTTAAATTTTTTATCTTGACACAGGATCTCACAGCGTTATGCAGTGATCCTCCGGTCCTTGCCTCCTGAGTCACTGGGATTATAGGCATGCACCATAGTGTCTGGCTAATATTTTCTTCTTTAATAGATTTAAAAACTATTTTAGCTGGCTTACTATAAATCTAAAGGCATATGAAAAATTAAAACCTAGTCTGGCTAATGACATGAGATAGTTCAGCTAGTGAAAATGAGTTAATTCCCATTTCTTCCACAAAGAAATATTTACAAATAATGTCAATCTCAGCAGCTTGCACAATTGCATATAAAGCTAATATTGATGCCGTGTACAGCATAACTTGTTGGTTATTTCTGGACTAAGTTAACCCTTCTAATAGCTACTAAAATTCACCATTCCAATGACACAAAGATTTAGAATAAAGTACTTAAAGTTTAGCTATTATCAACTTTCTACTCTGTTGGGTTGGTTTGATAATTTTATAGAATTATTTATCAACTCCTAAGTACTGTCACAGTTAAAATTCGGTTTTAGCTCTGCACTTAGTTTTAAGATCTTACCATACTTGACTTTGTGTTTTATTTTGCACTATGCTTTCATAAAATGAAATTATAAGATAGAATACTTGTCTTTGATACAGAGAATAATATTAATACCATTCTATAAGGCAATAACAGCTAACATTTCTTAGTACAATCACTTCCTGTAGAAAAATAGGATTTTGAATTAATGCATCCAACAAGGCAAAGCAAAGCAAATTAAATATAGAAGTTTCACTTTCATGGAGTATTCCATAACAAGAATCCTAGGAGCATAAACATGACACCACTGTTCACAAAACTTATATAAATAAGTACCAATAAATAAGTACCAACACTTGGTCTGGACTTACCAATCCTATCTCTGTGTTTTGGTATTATTAGAAAGTGATGTTTTAATGTAATGAATTTTATTATATAGAAAAAATAATTTTTCCATGGTTTCAGATTTTATTTCTATCAACTTTTGTTATCCTTAATTAATATTAAGCATTGGTAGCTTATTCTCAAATTTTCTTACATGTAAAATTTCATTTAAACAATTCCAATTTTATTTTCTTATGAGACAACATCCTCCTTCATGTGCATTAAGGAATCACATCCTTTTCTGTGCTCAAATTTCATATTTTCTGTTTTTTATTTTTTGTCTTGTTTTATTTTATTTCATTTTGTGGTACTTGGGGGTTAAACCCAGGACCTCATACATACTTTGCAAGTGCTATATTATTGGGCTGAACCCCCAGCCCATTTTTATTGTTTTATTTTGAGTCAAGGTCTCCCTAAGTTATGCAAGCTGCCTCTGGGTTTGAATCTGTGATCCTCCAGCCTCTGCCTCCAAAGTTGCAGGGATTACAGGCATGCACCACTGACTGTGCCCATCTTATTTTCTGGTATTTAATGATGGAATATGTTTAATTATATTTTATTTAAAAATAAATTAAAACTATAACTAAGAGAACCACTTTTAAAATGTTGAGTACTATATATTATACATGGACAGTTTTAACTATTATGGCTTGTTAGTGGGGCCATACAATTTAACTTAAACCTATGTTCATTATCCCGAAATTCATAACGCAAATTCATTAGTCTCTGTGAGAATAAGCAGAACTAGATAAAATCTTATTTTCAAATTTGCTAGGATATTAGGTATCTAGAATTGACAATCTGTAGCTTTAAGTTTAATTTAAAGAAATTTTCTCTAGAGAAGTTAATTATGGCACTTTTTAAAAAACATATGGAGAAGATACTTTCAGAGAGTAGCATTTAAAACACTCAAAATTGTTTCTAAGTTTAAAAATTTGTAATGCTGGCAGTATCAAAGTTGTCATCTGAGATACATTTACCATCCTACAAATTTAACACAAATAGGTTAGAATAGTTCACAAAACCTGAGTTATTACTTTAATTCTACTTTTACTTTGCTTCCTAGTGCAGACATTGCTTTTGTTTAATATTTCTAGCTATTGTTCCGTGAGGTTTTTACTGTTAATGAGTCCTATGTTGCAGCTACTATGTTTCTTCTCACTTTGAGTCATGCCACATCAACAAAAAGAGATCCCTGGGGCTTTACTCCATTCTTGTCTGTAAGGTTGACTCTACTTTGAGAAGGCAACTCTTCCACAAGTGTTTCTTGAATGCCTTCCAGTCTGGCAGGCTCATTTTCTAGCAATTTTTCCATAATTCTCCTCTGCCGTTCATAGAGTTTTCAATGGCTAATTGTTTCAAGAGTGGGTTGCTTCTCCTTAATCTGTCTTAGTCTGGAAGCTCAGCTGAAACCTGTGCACCATGGATGGCCCTGCTGGTATCTGAAATACCAGTGGCATGACTTTCAACATCACAGCAACATGCAAGGTTCCACACCACAAGCTGATGAATACGTGGGGGGTTGTCCCAAAACAGGAAATAGTAAATCAACAATTCTGGATCTACTAAAATATCCACTTGTCAAGAAAAATTTGTCTACCTTTATGTTCCTTCCTGTTATTATACAAGTGCTATTCTTTAATCAGAACAATGTCTAACCTATACCCTAAATTCTCTGTTGTTGGTCTGCTTGATTTGCCTATTATTCCTCATTTTTCCTTTGTTGTTGTTGTTGTTAGTTGCTGTTGAATCGGTATCCGACTCATAGCGACCCTCATAGGGTTTTCAATGGCTGACTGTTTCGGGATTGCCTTGGGAGTGGGTTGCCACATCCTTCTCCCATTTTGTGGTGCTGGGAATCGAACTTGGGACCTCAGAGACTGCAGAGCAGCGCTCCAGCAACTGAGCTAAATCCCAGCCCATCATTTTTCCTTTAATTTACTTTAATTCTTTAAGCCAATACATTTCTCCAGCAGGACTATATGCAGCATAGTTAATACCTATAATAATTATGTCCAACTGAAACTCACCTATTCATTCTTTGAATATTTCACATTAATACTCTTGGTCATCTTCTTCCAAATTTGACCAGTCTTTCTGTAGCCTCCTGCTATACCTTTTTTTAAGGGGAAAGTCATCTGTTCTCAATATTTGGTCTCCAAGTTAATATCATGATGCTTTGTAATTTCCTCAATTTGAGTTCCTTCTGAAGATGTTATGACTCTGAGATATCTTCTGTCTCATTTCATTGGACTCCAGGCACCTTTCCCTATTTAACAAATATAAACATCTTCCTCTTTCTAAAACTGACATTAAGAGCAACTAGAAGTAAGAATTTTACCTCTTTTCTGTTGTACCTGTCATCTTGATCTATAAGAACTTATTTCATTTTTTTAGCTACCCAATCTATCCTTTAAGATAAGACCTTAATTTGCTTGCACAGGATATCTAATTAAAACCAACCATCCAATTTTGAAAACAACCCCAGGAAATAATACAAGTCATGGAATACCAAAAACACAATTTGAATGAGGCTCCCCTCTTTCAGACTTACTTAGAGTGTAGAGTCTATTTATTTGGCTAATAAATAGAAACTCTTTTCCTTGCCTAAGTTCAGTATTTATTTGATGATAAACAAAAGAACCAAACAATTAAAGATTAAAGTATCTGCCTAATTACCAGTAATCCTGTCAGAGAAGGGCTATGTACATGGCAAACGTATGTGTGTCGAGGGGGGTGCTTCCTAAAACAGAGGACCAAAATTAAATAAACTTTTATGACACAGAAAGATCTGTTAGTTACAGTGTTCCAAAATCCACAGATATAAATTCCATTTCATCTTAAAAATAAAATTTAAACCTAAATAGAAATTTATGTCATTAGCATTCTTTCCTGAAGAAGAGTTTTTGGATTATCAGCATTAGTTTAATTTTTATTAATATTTTATCAGATCTTATCCTCCACCTCACCTTTCAATATAGTTAGCTGCCACTTTCTCATAACATCTTTAGAAATGTGATGATAAGGTGATACAATGAATCACAAATTACTCTACGTCATTAGAGACATAAAAATATATTTTATACTTAACTTTGATAATTGCCAAAAGTGTAGAACTCTTATTGTTGTTGTTGTTGTTAGGTGCCATCGAGTTGGTATCCGACTCATAGAGACCCTCTGTACAACAGGAGAAACACTATTGTCAGTGCTTCTCTGCTGTTCGTAGAGTTTTCAATGGCAGATTGATTTTTGGGAAGGGGTTTCCAGGTCCTTCTCTTAGAATAATTCCCACTCAGAATTTTGAAGTTACTATCCTTAGTTCCTGATTTTCATTCCTTTGTGTATAGCAGGTAGAATTTCTTTCTCTTTTCTCTCTCACAGAAACTTTAAAGACTTTTTTGTTTTTATCTTTGAGATTGTGAAATGTCATAAAAATGTGTTGAGGAAAATTTTTATGTTTCATTTTTCTACTTCATACTTCCAATGTGAAGAGTTGTTAGACAGAACTACTTAACAGATATTGTCTTAAAGAATTTCCATTTGTAGATTCAACTTTGATTCCAAGAAGCTTATTTTTATAGAGATTGATGGGATTAAAAGTGAAGATGTCTGCCTCAATAGTAATACACCTGGCTAAGTCTCAGGACAATCCTGAATAGGCAGTGAACATATAAAAGCTGACAGAATATCCACTGGATAGTTATGTGTCTCCATAAATATAGATCATAAAATCTTCAGCTTACTTTCTATATGCTAATATTTTCTACCTTTTTAACAATGTTTAATTTTTAGCAAAACATATATGCATGCTGAAATCTTTTGCATCTTATCCCTTACATTGAAAGATACATAAATTTGAATTCATTGAGCAATTTATCATTTTCAATCTTCAGGTACAATATTGATAACATATTATTATATGCTAGCATATTATACATCCTCCTGCATGGATAACACTGCTGAATGAACATGAATTTCATATTTCAATCAATTTTTCAACATCATTAAAATGAAATTAACATCCTAGCTCAACTATCAGCAGCATACTCTCCAGAGAAGCAGTTTTATCCTTGGAGCAAGGCAGTCACAGTTAATCAGTACCAGTGAATCTTCATGTGCAAACTTCAAAGACATGAAAGTGAAGCTCTGTAGGTTTAGTTAATTTATTCCCATCACAATCCTAAGGGTCTCCTTGAGTGCATAATCTTTCATGTGTTTTGAGATTTTGCACTTTTAATCTTTGGCATTTGGAGGGTTCAGAGTGTTCATATCTCTAAGCAAAATAAATGTCACTGAAATATTCATAGTCTAAGTTATCACAAAAATTCCATAGCATCTTTCCCTTAATACATATTTATTAAGCACTATATGCCAAGTTTAACTTATAAATGAGTTGTAGTCCACAACTTAATTTGCAAGATATATGTTAAATGATTTGAACACATTTTCCCATCTAAGTAGACAGGTAAACATCTTTGCTACCTCCACAAATTCATTATCCAGGCATAGCATTGAAATGGACTCTAGCTAGATAAAACAGAAGATTCACTGGTAAGGGACTGGAGCCTCTCACAAATTCCTGAAACAACAGGGCCAGGATATCTCCAAATTTTTAACTGTAAGAGATCATGAAATATTTCTCCAGAGTGTTATTAAGAACATATATATTCTCTTTCACTCCTTTCCAAAGTTGAAATGCGTCAATGAAATCATGTGACTCACCTATAGTGGAGCAGGTATTTGTACTTGAATCAATTTCTTAAAGGCAAGGGTTCTTTCAGTACAGACACAGCTACTAGAGGTTCCGTTCCTGGGCAACTAACTCAGAGTTAATAAAGAAGAATATCTTAGAACCTAAACCCAATGTTCTCAAGTTTCCCTGGAAAAATATGGCCCAATTTCCTACTAAGAAACACAGATGCATGTCTTTGGTGGTTGCTCTGAGATAGAGCTGTCATTGCCTTGCCATATGATCCTACAAAGCTCTGCTAAGCTTCAACCAAGGATAGTTATAAGAATTCCCTGAACCTAAATAACAATAAGATCCAAAACCTAAATGAATTGAGTTTTTTAAAGAAAAGTTAAAGTTAAGGAAAACCAAAGCAATTATCTTGTGTATATTTGCGTAGGTATATTTGATCTATTTGAAAGAATGAAGAGGGAAGGAATCGGAGTCAAGAGTGTAATGTTAATACATTACAGAGTAGGTAGAACAGAAGCCCTATGCTATCTCTATAATTTCTGCTTGGAAAATCACTTTTGATCTCGAAAGAGTAAAATAATAATTAATATATGGCAACTAAACTCAAGATATTTACAAATAGTAGAATAGCTTTCTTTCCTAAATAAATTCGTATCATTTATTTGACTTTAGTAAATCCTGCACTGAAAGAACTAGAATTAATTTACCAAATGATAACTTTTCACTCATTCACATATCTATTATATCCCAAAAACTGTGCTGATAACTACTGATGTTTCAGTTATGTAATTTCTTTCTTCAAAAAGCTTGTTGAGAAACAGAAATGGAAACAAATAGTTGTACTTGACCATTTGCCATTTGCCATATATATATATATATATATATATACATATATATATAATATATATTATATAATAAATATATATATTATATATATATTTTAACTGAAGCTCTTCAGGAAAAATATGTCTGTAAAATACCAGAATGAACAATGCCTGACTCTTTTTTTTCACTGTTCACAAAAAGGATAAAATCAAAATTCTATGCACTGACCAGAGAATAGCTGGATATTATGTTAATTTTGGGGAGACATATCTAAGATGGATATCTTTAAATTAATACATACTCAGAGGAATATGACTAGAGTAGTAGAAAGATGCCTGTAGCCACACCACTGTAGCATCCAATCCCATAGGATTTTGGAATCTAAGCAGGATTGGACCTGGTTAGGACTTCGATGGGAAGCCACCTGGGAATACCAGGAGCTGTACACTTGGGAGAAGAACTTGGCAACCCACTCCCTCTTGAAAAAATATCAACCATTTAAAATCCTATGAATAGCAGAGAAGTACTGACAATAGTGCCGGGCATGGCACATAGTTCGGTAGTATTTCTTTTATTGTTCATAGAGTCAATATAAGTTGGACTTGACTCCAGCCCCTAACAATAACAACAGTGAAAAGATACACAGCTTTGTCTTTAGAAGCCATTGGAAATGATTAAAGAATATGTATGCTGAGAAGAATAAGTGATCTAGGTATACCCATGAAAAGGAGCAATCAAATGTATACTTTAATGGTGTTTTTCTTAAACCTTGAGCTAAAATTCAGAGATTGTTACAGGTAAATTTGATCTGACTCCAAGAGAAAAGTACTAGCAATCAGATATGTAAGAAAGTATTGACTACTTGAATAGAAAGTTGGTGCTCATGATTATGTCCAACACAGACTTATTAAGCACCTGTACTTGATAGGATATTTATGGGAGATCAATTTTCTTCTATGAGATTGCACTACATGCTCTTTAAATTGTCCCTGCTGAAAGATTATGTGATTCTCTATATGATTCAGAGGAGATTTAAGCTCATAAGAACCTCTGAATTTTTTTTTTATTATACCTATATTAGAGTGTTAGGAGTATTCAAAACACATTTTCTGAATGGATAGAATGTATGGGTAAATGCTGGATACAGAAGTAACTCTATGATGAAGAGGAAAATCTGAAAACCCAAATAGTAATAGTAATGAGAACAATGAATTGTACTCAAATGACCAAGCCTGAAACCTGGGCTGCTTCTTTGCTCTTGTTCTCCCTTGTCCTTCTTCTTTTTTACACTTCTTATACTATCACTAAGTTTATTCAATTACAAGCCTTTAAAATCTTTAAAGATTATTGGTTGTCTCCCTTCCATCACAGGCAATTATGCTGTAACAGTCTATTTCTATCTTGCCTTCCTGTAATCCCTTATTCATGCTTCAGCTAAAGAGATTTATTCTAAATCATATCTCTGAACCTACCCAAAACCACTCAATCATTCTCCAGAAGACCTAGGATAAATTTCAAATGCCTTCATAGAGCCTACAAATCCCCACATTATCTAGTTCCTACATATCTCTCCAGGTTATCACTCTCATTTTCCCATCTGCATCATATAGTCAATATACTTAATATCAGTTTCTTGCTTATGACTATTTGTATCTTATTGTATGAATTTGTTCTGTTCTATTTCCTCCCCATCTTTTGTATGGTAAGGATGAGAATTCATTTTATGTCTAATAACTATATAACCATCACCACGAGCAATTGCAATGTGCAAAGTAAAGCACAATTCTATTCATTTTGCATATATTATCTCTTTTATTTTTCACAGAGCCTTTCAGATAGAAATTGCTGTTTTCCTCCACTTATGAGGAAACATAGCTTTCCAGTCACTATGATTTAAAAAATGTAGGTCTCTAGAGCCCAGTTTTTCCTCCAGATTATTTGCTATCTCAATCAGGTTAGGGACATGATTTAAAGAATATGTAATCCAGTGTCACATGGAACTGGCATATCATATAACATTTTTCATGGTGAGTATAGGGAATGAATAAAGAGGCCCTGCTTGCCTTTATATTCTGAAAAGAGTAGCATAGTTTTCTCCTAGGGAATGGTATCTTATCTGCCCCCCATCTTTCAAAATGAGCAAAAAGTATATTCAAAACAAATGCTTTCTTAAGAGTGGGTTGAGGTAGAAGGGTAATTTCAAAACATGAGATGTAGTTATTTTGATATAATAATATTTATAACTAGAAAATAATACATGTCAGAAATTTAAATGCTCTTGAACCAATCTAAATATGAATTTCAGTAAAAATAACAAGGTAATGTTTAGTAGCAGAGATAATTAGGTTCATTTAATAAAAGAACAAAATCACTAAGGTACATTTACGTATAATGCATCTTAATCTAGAAGAATTTTCCACATTTGCTCCCATGAATATAGAATCAAATATTAACTCTATATAGTAATTTTCATAAGGTTTTTGAAGAAAATGGATTCTGTCCATGAAATAAACAATTGTATAGCAAAGTTCTCATTCTAGTTTTCAAAACTCTTAAGGGCAGAAACTATGCCATAAGTTTATAAAGTCACAGTTCTATCCTCAAAGGCTTTCACTTAAAAATGTGTGTTTTGTATATATTTTATGAACATACACATGCAAATATACAATTAAATGTCTATTTCAAATTCTGTGCAATCAAAATTTTAATTTTGAGCTTGACTTTGTTAAGTTTTCTGGCAAATAAATGAATAACAGTTTTTAAGAAGAATAATGATTCCTTAACCCTTTTTAATGGGAGAAGGACCTGGCAACCCCCTCCCAAAAATCAATCTGCCATTGAAAACCCTATGAACAGCAGAGAAGCACTGACAATAGTGTTTCCCCTGTTGTACAGAGGGTCGCTATGAGTCAGATACCGACTCGACGGCACCTAACAACAACAACAACCCTTTTTAAAGGAGTCTCAAATTTTAGTTACTTGAAGTCAATATTGACAAAGAAAAGTTATCTGAAGTACTGTGATGAGAAACCATACTTAAAACTTTTGAACCATTTTCTTTCATTCATAAGGCTCACTAGAGCTTGACAATGTGTTTGTCTACTTATATGTATCCTATCATCTGTCTTTTCTATGAAGCAATTCCTGCCGTTACACTCAGATGATACTACACTCAAATAGCTCACCCATTCACAACCTAACCTTTTAGTTTTATAGCTTCATCACTTCTAATGTCATTCTCTGCACCATATCACACACTCCCCATGGTCATATTCTGAATCTTTTCATCACTCCAGATTACTCTTCTAAATTTAATTCTAGCATGTCATTCTTTCTTAACACCAGTCTTATCTCTTTGCAGTTTACTTACTGCAATCATCTTTTTTTCAACATTCTTTCTTTTTCCAGTGTGCTATCCCCTTTTTACCCTCCCTTAATAGATTTTTAGCTTATACTTCGTGCATATAATTTCAATACATTAATAAATTCTTAAATTTTTATTTGGTCAATTCTACAGGTTCTAATTATAAACACCCATGAATTTCCATTCTCCATCACACATTTGGGAACACCCATGCTGCTGGAAAAAAAAATGCAGTAGGGAAATTTACACTAGCTTCCTTTGGTGTTCCACTACCTAATAACCTAATAGCCACAATATTTTCTCTGTTTTTTTTTTCTTTATTTACTCTCTGCAGCCCTTGTTATAGATTTGCTGTCTTCAAACGTATCTTCTGCTGATGAGCTTACTGAAAGGGAGAGAACAGGGGTAGGGACCCAAGCTAGGCAACTCTCTTATTCAAGATCATCTCTTCCCATTTTCTAGGTCCTGATTTTCTCCTTGCTCTTATACTTTTGAATTCTGTGTTCATCTTTATATTTTTCAAAATAAGCCATTCTAACATTCCCAAATTTAGCCTACTAAAATAAATTTTTCCTTCATGCTGCTTTTCCATTCCAGTTACCACCATTCACTTCTCAACTTAGTGTTAATATTAGCTTTTAAAATATTTATGAGTTGCCAACATGAGCCTTAAGAATCAAGAGACAATTAAATTCTACATATGAAACTCACTTAGTGAATAATTTCTTATCTGAAATTTCAAATCCAAAGTTTAGTGGTTCATAAACAGGAGAAGTTCCATTCATTCCCTAGGAAATCTGGGAAAGGATTAAAGTGAGACAATTGAAAAGTCTAAGGTTCCCATTTTGGAAAACTCAACATAAGTTATCTTGTAATTATTGTTTCTGGATATACCCTAATGTTCCCAAGGAAAATATGTTAATTGGATTTGGTCTCATTAATTAGATAGAAATATAACATGCTGTCTCATGTGTCAAGTAAAACTTACTTTTCTATTAAGTTCAGTGGTCATTAACTGGGAACATTCATTCTTGAGAGAATATCCCTTACTATAATCATAACCTTGATATTTTAGGATAGACAGAAAAAGAATAATGATGCTACATCTTAATGTAAATGAATGTTTATAAGAAATAATGTATTGACTTTATAAGAAGAAAAATTAAACACTTTATTCAGCAGAGAATTTTTTCAGCAAATATATATGACCTCCTTATCAAATTGATATTACCATAAAATCTCTGGGTCATTTATGACTACAGATGTGTGTCCTTTGCATAACACATTTGTGAAAGCCATGAGGTGAACTACTTAATATATTGTAAAGTGCTCAGAATTACTCTTAAATTATGTGAATATGGAAGAGAAGAAATTAACTTACACAAATTGATGAGACCAAGATGTCAGAACTTTGAGCTATATGTTTATATTTGTTTCCTGCTTAGTTTCATGTCTCTTAAATTTTATATTTCAAAGTGGTTTCATTGTTATGTTTCCTATTGTAAAAATGATAAATGAAGATAGGAAGAATATTTAAAAATTACTGGGTGAAAATTCATAAGCCTTTTTTATTAGAGATTCCTAGATAGCTGGTAGATCAAGGAGATTATTTTGCTAACGTTAATAACTGGTCTCAAATACTTTGGGCAATTTTCCCGGAAAGCTCAGAAATTGCCATTTTTTTTTCAGAGCTCGTGATAGAGTTCACAGGTATGTTGGCAAGAAACCAATTTAAAGTACCTAAAAAGCTATTACTTTTTGGTCTTAATTTGATTTCTCATTCGTGTTTGTGAAAAATGTGACTTAATTTTCTTAGGATGTTGCAATGCCAATTTTCACAACATTTAGATTTGTTTATGTGAAAATTTGAAGAGCTTGCCACAGCTGTTCTGGAGCTATGACCAAAGAATACTCATTTTTCTAAAGTGCCCATTCTATAAAAAATACATGGTTTCTCTGAATGAATGCCTTGAGAAGAGGCATGTGCAGGGTGTTCCATTGTGCATCAAGCTTTCCTTTATAACTATGCAATAAAAGAGTAAATGTTTTAATTTGCTTAATTTCTGAAACAGGAATTTCTGCTTCACATTTTGTTATTTTGAAAATATTTTATGAGTTGTATAACAGTTTCATTTTTCTAAGAATTAGCTTATTATGCTCATGTAGAAATTGTAAAACAATATTCCCATGGCTTTTTGTTGGATTATTTAATTTCCACATTTTCTCAATGCCTCTCCTATATCCAGAGAGTAAGCTGATGATTTCTGGTAATATTGATGAACCAATTCTGCTCATTTTTTTCTCAAAGCAACATTAATAAATACCTATTCAAATAAAATTCTATTAAAAGTATCAATTGGCATAATCATAACATTTTTTTCCAATTCAAATACAGGAAAAAGAAATAAGGCAAAAGCATAAAAGTAATCAAATTATTTTACACTTTCTTATGTCCTTATTACTGACACATACATACTTATAAAATAATAACTATTATTGTAGCACTTTTTAGAATAAAAATTTCTGGACCTGGAATGGACTTTATGAATTTCTACTTGGCCCAGATAATGTTGAGGAAATTGAAGGTCAGAACCTGCTTTTAATTTTGACCAAACCATGTTCAAAAATTAGCATCCAGGACCTTTGACCCTTCACTTTAAGTTGCTGCATCTCCAGAGGTCTGCTGTACTTTTTTTCTTAATATTAAGCTGTAGGCTTACAATACTGTCTGAAAACCTGAGTGCCATTCAGTAAGATTCAGTAAGATTTTTTCTGTTTGTAAGTAACACAGAAGTTGCCTGAAGTAAAAAATATGTTCTTTACTTTGGCACCTTGATTTCCTCCCGGGATGTACTAGAGGCTGGGAAAATGTGGTCATGCATGTTTCAGAGTGGCTCATACTCAAGACAGACTTATTGGTCAACTATTAGAACTACCCTCAGCGTGACCAAGCTTTTGGACGCAGTGAGTATGTGTGTCATGGTGAAATACAAAACAACAACAACAACAACAACAAAACAAAACACCATGTCATTCTCATATATGAGACTTCTCACATCTGAAATAATGCTCTTGTTTTATTCCATGGCTTTCTTTGGATTGAAATGTATTCATTAACATTCGTGTGCTTTTCTTTTCCATCCGTCCTTCTCCATCTCATGAAAAGCACATCTGGGTAAGTTGGCTGACAGTGGCTGCTGAATGTGTTGATTTTCAGCACCATCTTCTCTTTCTTTTACCTTTAGAGTTTCTCTTTTTAGTTGTAACACAAGCTGCACTGCCTCTGGACTAAAATGAAAATTGTGATATGTATCCATTTCCACACAGTAAAAGGAACCATTAGTTCAGAGAAATATTCACATTGAAATGAACTATGCTGGCTTTTCAGGCACCTCGATTTCTTTGGTTCTATTAGATCCATGTCAAAAGACATTGCAGGCTTCATTTCTTCTAGTTCTCAAGGTATTTAGGAGTTAATAGGGCACTCAGTAAGACAAAAGTAATACTTCAGGGCACCTAGCTATTGTGCTGCATGTCTAAACCTGACTGTGCTTTCTCTGGGATTTGTAGTTCTTACTCCCCTTGCATTATATTCAAGATATAAATTTATTTGTCAACTATTAGAGCTTTACTTCATTGGAACAGGTCAAACACAAAGTCTCTCCAGAAACTTTTACAAATAGAGAGTCCAAATTAATCCTTGATTTTGGGCGAATGTGTGTTCTTTCCGTTGTTTCTTGTTCTACTGGTTAATTTTTAAAGATTAAAAAAAATCTACTTTACTCTGATAACAGTTTTAAATTTAAAATCCTCCTCTTGGAGATAAAATTAGAGTATATTACGCAGTCCTAAAACAAATTGCATTTCAAAGTAAAAAGTAAAGCAAAATATACTTAACATTTATAAAACATTTATATCAGTATAGACTTTTGCATTGATAATAAGGTGAGCTCGTTAAAACACTTTGTGTTGAGGGGAAAGATATTACTTTTAAATTAAAGCTACTTTTTTTTTTTCACATAAATAAAATGGCTCCAGTAAGCAATTATACAAGAAACTACAGAGGGTATTACTAGTTAGATTTAGGGACATCTTATACACCAATACAAATTCATATACTTTGTAATATTACCTTCCTAATTTGTGCTGTTTCCTCTATTTTCAGTTCTAGTTGTTATTATCAAGATCATTTAACAATGCAGGACTTATTTTATAAGGATAATTTGTGATATTTAGAAAATATCTAATAAGGTGTTCTTAAAACTGCAGGGCATACAGAAGTTGTAATACTAGCCAGCCATGTGAGCCAAATGAATAGTGTATGCTCTTACTTTTAAAAAATAATAAATATTCTGGGCATTGAAATTTTTTTTTTCAGTGCTGAGGGTTGAACCCAGGGCCTCACGCTTGCATGCTTTGCAAGTGCTATACCACTGAACTGTACCCCTAGCCCATTTTTCATCTTTTAAAATTTTTTAATTTTTTAATTCTTTGAGGTGGGGTCTTGCCAAACTAGGCAGACTGACTCTGGTCTCAAACTTGCAATCCTCCCGCCTCTGCCTCCAGAGTCACTGGAATGTGCCACTGCACCAGGCTGGTATTGGAATTTTAAAGTACTGTTTTCATATAATCACATAAGTTTGATGTTCTATTTTCTCATGATTTCTATGTTTCATAAGGAAAATAATTCCAAGAACTAAAACTTAACTTCCCTATCCCTTTTTGGATGAAATATTTGGGGGGGGGGATGCATGAATGATTCATTGTCATTAATGGACTGTAAGTAACTGGCATAATTGCTCTCATTCTCAAATTTAATTTCTAGTTGCTTTGCACATGCTCTTAGAACTTAAACATTTTAAAACTTCAAAACTGTTTCCCTAGAGAAATCATTAGCTTTGTTGTTGTTAGCTACCCTCGAGTCGGATCCAACTCATAGCAACCTTATGAGCAATAGAAAAAAATGCCAACTGACACTGTGCTATGCACACTCTCTTTTTATGTATGAGCTCATTGTTGCAGTCACTACATTTCTTCTCATTTTAAGTCATGCCACATAGCTTAGGAGAGTTTAAGGTAAGGAGAAAATATTACTAATAGTGAAAATGACATAGGATAATTTGACATATATAGTCACCAAATTAGGAATCAGAAGACTGGTTGACTTCCAACTTTTTCCATATTTTTGCTACATTCTCTTGTATGCCTGACTATTCTCTGTGCTGTTACTATCAACTTCCTGCCCCCTACCCTGGGCAACAAGAACATGAAAGAATATGTTTCGCCAACTTCAGAAGCACAGAAACTATATGCTTCCAAGCTGAGTGACAGAGAACTCAAAATTAGATGAAGCATTAAAGTAATCGAATCTAAATGGTAGCCACATGACTTGGAAAATTAACAATGCTTCCTGGAAAGTCCTCAATTACTATCAGGAAAGGAGTCTACATTAAAAGTGCACTAAGAATGATGCTGTTTAGTGGAAGGTAATATAAGCCCTTCTAGGTTTCAATAACAGCACAAGTAATTACATTACTTAAATCACATTTGTGTGTATGTGTTTATACCTTTTTAATGGTTTTGAAAATGATTAAATTCAAAATAAATTAAGAAAGGAAATTATGTAAATCTCAACTCAAGTTCATAAATAAGTTAAATTTCTTTCCTGAGATGATACCCTATATTTCAGAGTAGTTTGAGATAAAAACAGTTTAAATATGAATGATTTTGGCTTTAATGTAATCAATTTATTTCAAACCTAAATACCCTTATATGTATTACGATGTCTACATAAAACACTATTTAAACATGTCATGGTTTTTTTTAATACATTTTTGATAAATATGAAAATATGCAGTAGTAAGATACACACACCTGCACACAAAATCAAAGTGTGCTGTGCTTTCAAAATCAATCAAACTTGTCAATGTTGGATTTGAAACTTAATTTTATAGAGCGAAATATGCATATTTAGGTAATCAATGTTCTGAAGCAACTGAATGAGATTTTTTACAAATTTTTGCTTAGAATAATTATGTTAACCAAGATATACATTTTCATCTTGCAGATGATAAAAAAACAAAAACTTAGATGGTACCATACTTTATTCACATTTGCTGACCAGAATTTCAAGTTGATTCTCACATTAGTTTGACTTCACAGGATGGATCGACAAGTACAGATTTCTGAATAATGGCGTTATAATAAACTCCTTTTTTTTTTTTTTTTGACAAGGTCTCACTAGGTGGTCCTGGTTGGCTTCAAATTTACAGTCCTCCTGCCTGAGCCTCCCAAGTTCTGGGATTACAGGCCAGTGCTACCATGCCCTATTATAGTAAACTCAGTCTTTGGCTGAAATTTGAGGAGATCCTATTCTATTTACCTTGCTGAATGGTGAACTATAATGGAAAAGGCACATTTTACAGTTAATAATATTGTGAAATCTATGTACATTTCCTACTAGGAAGATTTTTCTCTGACACAACATTAGGAATAAATTAAATTGTCAAATCATTTGACTTACATTTTATTTTTCCAAGCCACACATTTCTTCTTCACATTTTATCAATATTAAGTACTTGTCATATGCCACAGTCAATCAGTAAGTCCCTAAGATAAACTTTTCAACCAGAGAATGACTTTGTATGCAGTTATAGGAAATCAATTGGACTGAAACAAATAATAACAAATTCAGCTTTTCCATTTCAATTATAGAAATGAGGCCAACTTTCTTCTGTCCAAGATACAGAACCTATTACTAGGTAGAGAAAAAAAGGCCACAGTTCCTTTGTTCTCTTATAGGATTGAAGAATTAAATATGTGACAGTAAAGAAGTGAAGACCTTATACATTAATCAGTTATTCACATAAACCATGCCACTTTTAGAAATAAGTGAACCATAGGAAAAGAAAGATGGGGTACCATCTTTTCATTTTATTCTCACATCAAGAAAGGTGCTATTATCTTCTTTATCAGTCATTAAAAGATTTAGAAAGGCTAAATAGCTAAAGGTTGGTATGACTCTGTGCCCAGGTTATTGGGAGTCAACAGCTTTATGACTTCAAGTGGAATTCATTTTCACATGTCCTCATCAACATATATCTGTACCTATCTTTTTACTTCATGAAAATCAAATAATTTAATACATGTGAAACGCTTTGGATATGACTTCACACATATGTAAGTGATATATTTAAATTAAATTATAAAATTTAAATGAAAATTATATTAAGTGCAATAATTAGAGTAAATACAAATTATAGGATGGTGTAAAAGAATTAATCCAGCCTGAAAGAGGTCCTGGAATTTTAAAAGGAAGGGTAAAGCATAAGTTGTATCTGAGGCACAGTTTCAATAACTATTTTGCAAAGAAGGATGTTCCTAGCAGAAGAAATACACACATAGAAAGTCATGGAAGGGTAAAATAAAATGAGGTATTTGGAGAGTGGATAGCATTTCAGTTTTGAGCAAAAGAAGCCAGAGATACAGCCAGGGTCCTGATCACTAAGGGTCTTTATTGAGGATAATTGGCATTTATTTTGAGGATAATGAAGGAGTTCGTAAGCAGGTAAGTGTTGCAAAAATATTTGTGCTTAGAATAGTCTCACCAAGAAAAACAGAGTGGAAGAGAGAAGGTAAAAACAAAGAGACAGAGAGACTTGGAAGCCCATTGCCATTATCCACAAACAGTGAGAATTTGAACAAAAGCCTTGGCATACTCAATCAGTTTACCAAATGTCTTTCTGAATGTTAGAAATGGTAATTTTATCTCTATCTGCAGCCAACCTGGATAACTGTTATGCAAAGTTCTTACTCCTTTCTAAGATGAAACATGCACATGAAAGTTCAAAGCAAAATACTCAAAAGTCAGCTTGTATTCAAGGATCCTGTGTGATTGTTAACATTTTGAGTTTTGTGCATTACAATATAAAATCACGCAAAAGATGTTGGCTATAACATCCAAAAGGAAATGCATGTTGCAGGAGAAGGACTTTACGGTTTGGGTAGGAGATGAAGCCTGTACATGTGGTCCTGACCAATATTCTCTTTGAGTGGTGTTGAAACCATCAGCTTCCAAGGCTAAAAGAGGAAAAAAGTATGTGGACTAGGATGATCACAAAATACTTCGTATAAAAGGAAAGTCAAGCAAACTTTTAATAATGGAGAAAGAAGGGAAAGAAGTTACCAGCTCTGGAATCTTGCGCTTGCAAAGGTGGAATTGTTGTTGTTCTTAGGTGCCGTCTAGTTGGTATCCAACTCATAGCGACCCTCTGTACAACAGGGGAAACACTATTGTCAGTGCTTCTCTGCTGTTCATAGGGTTTTCAATGGCAGATTGATTTTTGAGAGGGGGTTGCCAGGTCCTTCTCCCAAGCCTACAGCTTCTGGTGTTCCCAGGCAGTCTCCCATCCAGGTACTAACCAAGCCCGACCCTGCTTAGCTTCCAAGATCTGATCAGATGCCACAGGGCTACAGCTGCAGGCAACCAAAAGGTGGAATTAGTAATACAAAAAGTGTTTGTGAAAGTAAGGATTCAATTCTATTTAGAAGTAAGGGAAGATGATTAGAAAAATAAAGCTTAACCAGGAAAGTCTTTCTAACATAGGATGAGGGCATTTTTTACGTGCAATTAGAAACAATTAAGGTGTTCTCAGAAGACAGGCCCATGATTATTAATAGTAAAAGCTGCCTTATAGTGACTGTTTCCTTCATATTAGCTACTACTGTTATCACATTGAACATATTTTCTCAAGAAACTTTGAATTCTCAGAGGTACATTTGGTTATTAGCTTCCTTTTATACCTGGGGAAACTGAGGCTTGTCTGTGGATGTCCAGCTGAGAGGAAAAATCATAGGAATTAGATTTGGGGGCCACTTTTTACCCACTCTGCTATGAAATCTATCTCCTACATATATTTTTTTCATGGTGGTATAATAATCTTAGAAAGAGACCAATTAATTGTTGATGAAAAAGTATGATGACAGCAGTAACAGAAAGTAAAGAAACATGTAATAGAAATTATGAAGGGTGAACTGGCTAATACTGAATGCAAGGTAACTTAAATGGACACCTTGAGTGACAAAGGGAACAGTATTGTGTGGTACTGAGGCAGTCATGTCACAAATTGACTGTCTCAAAATAGCATCTGAGAAAAAAGTCTCTTTTTATTGAGAGCAAAGAGCCATCTATACTGAGAAGAATATGGGGGAGGAGACATTATTAATCTAACTAATCATTTCATTTATCAGAGTTGCAAATTCATAAAGTTTTGCTATTCTAACGTAACTCCCAAAAGGATAGCCATTTCTGAAGAGGATTATCTAATCATTTATCATACTCTTAAAATCATGATGGTGTTGATCCTTTCATTCACTGGATAACAAAAGTAAAGTGTGATGAGGTCAGACAAGTATTTTAAAAAGATTATAGCATTATAGTATAAGAAAAGCAGGCAATTGCAGAAAATCCCTTCATTTAAGGGCAAGTATTCAAATTACTCTGAAAATTCTCCGTAAAACTTAGGAAGAAAGAACATCTCAAGATGTAAATAAAGTTATGCAGTTAGACATTTTATGTAAGAATTTTCTTAGTTCATTGGGATTTTGTAGTTGATTTTGCATATCGTTTATTAAAAAAAAATCTCTTAATGGCTGAGTGTGGTGCTGCACACCTCTAATCTTGCCACTTGGGAATCTAGGACAGGAAGGCTGGGAGTTTGAGGCCAGCCTGTGCTGCATAGTGAGACTGTCTTAAAAAACAAAAACAAATGCCAAACAAATGAACAAAATTTAGGTAAAGATAGTAAATCTCTATGTACTTCTTACAATGGGAGTTATAAAAGCCAGTGACACATGGTTGGAGTTTTTAATAGATTATAGTGTAGAAGAGACACAGCTTGTACATATATAGTAACCTGATTAATAGAGTTTTGCACATAATAAGACTGGGGGCTTGGGGAATAGGGAAAGCATGAATGGGAAGAATTGAGGAAAGGCTACAAATTGAGAGGAATGCAATGAGACAAATTAAGTAATTTGGCTAGAATTGGCTAGAATTGGATAGAAGAGATCTAATAAATATATTTGGATATATAATTTAGGAGCAGAGCAGGAATGATCATGAAGCCATTCTTTCAGTAGTCAATAAAAAGCTATTATAGAAATTTGAGTTGGGTCATAACTTAATAGATGTTTTACTCTAAGGACATTAATCTTATGTGCTATATAAAGTGAGGTGCTTTGGGAAAATTAGAAAAATGGAGAAGAGTAATTAATATCTTTTGAGTAACTATTGGCTGCAAGGTGCTTTTATATGAATTATTTAATTTTATAAATTATATCAAGATCCATTGTCGTCGTTGTCATTGTCGTTGTTGTTGTTGTTGTTGTTGTTAGGCACCCATGAGTTGGGTCTGACTCATAGTGACCCTGTGTACAGTAGAACAAAATACTCCCTGACATTGGGGCATGCCCAGTACTATTGACAGTGTTTCTCTGCTATTCATATGGTTTTCAATGGCAGATTATTTTGGGAGTGGATTGCCAGGTCCTTCTCCCTAGCCTATAGCACCTGGTATTCCCAGGTGGTTTTCCATCCAAGGACAATTCATAGTAATCTTCAAATATGAGGAAAGTGAGCTTTAAAACAATTAACTAAGTAGCAAAAGGACATGTAACTGATAAGAAGCAAATTTGGGATGCATTCAATCACTCAACTAAAATTCACTGAATATATACAATGTGCCTGAATCCCCTTCCCAATCACTTCTGTCTATTTCTGTTGTCACAACTCAAGGCCAAATTACCATTATCCTTTTTTTGTTTGTTTGTTTTAATTACAGCAACCTTTTAACTGGTCTCCTTAACTCACAAATCTGGCCTATCTTAAGTCTACTCAACACTCAGCAGCCAGAATGACCATTCTGATGTACAAATCTTGTTATGTCTCTGTGCTTACTCCTTCTGATGACTTCTCATTGCACTTAAAATAAGCTCTCCAGCATATCCTCCATGCCCTGACATAATCTCATTTTCCTATTGCCTGCTTCTCCAATTTCACCTCCCTCATTTCCAACCTTTACATCCTTCCAGACATTCCAGCCAAGCTGACTTGCTTGTTTCGCTCTGTTCCACAAAAACATCCAATTCCACTCCTTTCTCTGGAAATACGTGGTGCTTCTTATGCTTGAAACATTTTTCCATAAGACCCTCACTGATACTCCTTTTTGTCATCTCAAGTATTGCCTCTTCAGGTGGACATTCCCAGGACATTCCCCCAATCACTCACTAACTTACTGTTTTACAACATTTTACCTTATACAGAACACATAGCAATGATTCAAATTATATTGTTTATTTACTCTGTGTGTTTTTGAGACAGGGACTCATTATGTAGCTCAGGCTGGCCTCAAACTCACAATCCTCCTAACTCAGCCTCCCAAATGCTGGGATTACAGGCAAGTGCCACCATGTCTGTCTTGCGTATTTATTCGTATATATGTTAATACAAATCTTTCTTCCTCACTGGAACATACAACCTTGAGATTAGAGATTCAATTGACTTTATTCTGTTTGCTGAAGATAAAATGTGTCATACAGCAGGTCTAAAAAAGAAGATGATACACTGCTTAGTCAACTTGGTTAGTCACACGGCGTGCAAAGTCTCTGGTCTCAAGCCAATGGATTAGGGATGAGCAACCTAAAAATCATCAACTTCAATAAAATGTTAAAGACACAGTAGGGAAGATTGCTTAGTACTATGGGATCTATAAATGGAAGTAGTGTGTATTGCCCCAGGAACAAGGGAATGGTGGCTTCATAAAGAAAGCAGATTGGATCTGGAAGTCTAACATGTGGGAGGCCCTGAGTTTGAGTCACAGCATTGCAAAAATAAATAAATAAATAAAACAAAATGAAAGATAAGTAAAGGAAGGAAGGAAGAAAGGAAGGAAGGAGGGCAGGCAGATAAGCAAACAGGAAGGAAAGAGGAAATGAAGTAAGAGAGGAAGAGAGGGAGAAATAAAAAATTTCTTGTGTATTGAAAATCAAGAAGAAGTGAGTTGGGGACACAAGCAGGGAGGCAGTAGACATTGTTCATTGTTTAGTATGGTAGATACATACCTTGTGAATGCAAGAAAGGAAGCTAGAGTCTCCTCCCCACACCTCTGCAATTAGGTCACAATTGCAATAGTGGAAAATTGTCATAAATCCTAAAAAGAAGAGCTTATCATTTCCATTTGGAGTTAATCATTTAAACAAAACTCATATCTGCTTAATTAGTCTAAATTGGGAGTTGGAAATGAGAAGAATGGCAAGTGCTCTGGATTTATTTACATTTTATACACACTTTTGATGCTCTAAATATACATTATAAATCTAGTAATTTCTAGAGTGCCCACTATTTCTTTCTGTCCTAAGACACAGCACGCACTTCCCTCTGTACCTCTATGTGTTTAGTGTATATTATGCACAGACCTGACTGCTGTCCATGTTGAGTCTTCCCAACATATCGCTTCCCAGTCACAGAACTTCATTGACACTGATGAAGAGAGCCAGAGGCTTTTGAAGGATATTAACACATTCTTTATCGGAGATAAGAATATATTATTTGAAAATGCACAGTGATTCATAAGTTTGACTTACTCAAAATGTACTTTCTTTACCATTAGTTCTTTTTTGAGTTATCACACAAGTAACCACAACAATATGCCTATCACTTTCTCTTATCTGCTGATGTCCTTGAAAATCCATATCTAAATCTGAAAATTAAAATGTATTCCCATAACTGTAGTGATGTGTAGGTGACCCTTTGGGGAAAAATGATTGAATGTTAGTTACTTGGAAATAAAAAAGGAAAAAAATAAGTGTTTTTTTAATCCTGCATAGAAAGATAATAGTTTTCAGAGTGAAATTTGTCCCGGAGGAAGTGATCATGGCCTCATTCTAGAACTGCCAGTTAAACTTTAAAAGGTTGAATTCTAGCTGTAGATAGAGTGCATTCTCAATGAAATGCTCTTTCTTCACACATGGACTGGACAGTGCATCCAAAATACTTGTTTGTGCCAAAGCAGGTTTTTGTTGTTGTTTTTGTTTGTTTTGCTTTCTTTTACTTTTTCACTTTTTCAAAACAGTGCTAGGGGTTGAACCCAGAACTTTTCACATGCTAGATAAATGCTCTACTTCTGAGCTACATTCCCAGCCCTTGATTTTTTGAAATAAGATCTGACTATGTAGCTCAGGCTGGCCTTGAACTCATAATCCTCCTGCCACTGCTTCCTGAGTGCTGGGATTACAGGTATGTCCCACAAAGCCTGGCTCCAAATCAACTTTTTATTTAGTATTTCCTAAATAGTTTAAGTCACTATTTTTCAGACAGTGGACTCAAAATTTCTCATGAGAACAATCATGCCATATGCAATTAATGTTATCCTTAAATTCTATTAGCAGATTACCACATGTTAAACTCAGTGATTTCTGCCTATTCCTATTGCCCATATTGCTTTAGTTTTCTAGGATTGACTCACAAGCCCACAAGGCCAGATCACTTTGTATGTAATCGGTACTTCCCATGAATTAAAGAAAAGCACATCTGGAGTTGCTCTCATGTAGCATCTAGTTTTGATGTGAACCCCAGCCAGCACATGTTTCTCCAGTCTCAAGTGTGTGATATTAAGGTGTATGCTTGAGATTCAGCCCTAGTAATTGGGGCCAAAAAATAGAATCTATGGGACTTGGGTTCCCTTATTACATTTATTTGAGTTCTGTTACCAAAGCTCTTATACTATCAGAGCTGTGATTTAAACAAAACAAAGTTTTCTTAGGGGCCTGATTGCTCAGTAATTTCCCAACAATCATATGATTAATATTTGAGTGCACTGAGTTGCCTTCTAAGCAGATTCCCATCAGTGATCCCAAACCAGATCAGACGCTTGGGATCAGTTAGAACCAGTGCTCTTCTGAGAAAGCAAAGATTAAAAAGGTCAAAGAGATAGAAGAAAAGCTTTTGTTACTTAAGATGTAAAAAATTGAACATCATTCTAAGGTAAAATAGCAAATGATATTTAGACCAAAAAAAAAATCCACACAAACCAAAATAAAACATTAAGATACACAATTTAGTAAAACAAGAAGCACATAAATCCAAACAATCCCTGCCATATGTTCAACATTCTCAATTATTTACTCCGTACCTCTTCAGGGGTTGACTTGTTGTAAGCTTCAAATGTGTCTCTGAAGAGAATATATGAAAACACTGATATTCCTTGAGTTATATCCCATTGGCAGATCAGACATAGGAGGAAAAGATGTAGTATGCTAGAGGATCAATACCATGGATAAAAGACAAAAGGAGGTATGGGGTTAGACATACCTGATGAAGCTTGGGGGAAAGAGGAAATGAAATACTTGCATAAAAGCCAATGCTGCTAAGTGAGGAGGGAGTTGAATCAGAGAGATGAAGATGGCAGGTTAGATCCTAATAACTGCAATAACTTTTATTCTCAATGAGACAAGTAATGATTGGGGAATTATGAGAAGTTATATTATCAGATTGAAGTCATAAGTTTTAACACAATCACTCTGGCTTTATGTTACTATTTTAAATAAAGAAATAGAAGTTTCAAATTAAAGCACTTTAATATTTATTTATTTATCAGTTTTTCAGTACTTGGGGTTGAATTCTTACACGTACTTTGCAAGAACTCTACCTCTGGGTGTCTTCCCAAGCACAGCTCTCCTCTTTTTACTTTTGAGACATAATTTTACTTAGTTTTGCAGACTGCCTCTGGCCTCAAAATCACAGTCCTCCTGTTTCAGCCTCCCAAATCACTGAGATTACAAGAGTGCACAGCCGTGCCCAGGTTGGCATTCTTACATTTAAAAATGGCTTTTGTATAACTCTTGGTTCACTTCTGAAAATGATATGTGTTTCCTAGGTTATTAATGTGAATTTACTTTTTTTTTTTACTAAATGAATAAAAAAACAATTGTAAATGTACTTTTTCTTCTTTCCATTTATTGTCCTACACACATTATGTAACTGGACTTATTCTTTTCCCTATTGGATATAATGTTACAACTCTAACATTCTCCTGTTCCATGAAGGACTACTTATAACTTCTCTTACACATACTCTATGCTAAATCCATTACTGCTCATTCTGCTTAAAATGCTACCCTCAATTTTTCCTACTTGCCCTTCAAAGCCAGCTCAGTTGCTACAAAGCCCTCACCATTTTCTCCATTATTATTTTCCTAAAGAATGGTTGATAATTACCAAAATCTCCACACTTAGTTCATCCCCAAGTTTAAGCAGCTGTTTGTGTAATGTGTATATTTGGAGAGTTTCAAGTGTTTGTTTTGTCTAACATGGAATGTCCTGGAAAACTGGGTCTGTTTCTTCATTTTCTATATCAAGTACAAGACTTAGCTCACAGTGGATGTTCAATAAATACCTGATAGTTTGTTTTTGATCATTCATTCTGTTTCTGTAAATATATCTGTCACAGTGAGACTAAGCTACATAAAACTTATTTCCAATGACAGAATATCACAGGGAAGCTCAAAGAGGGTGATGGTAGGATAAGCTAGGTAAGGAAATGTGTGCTCTTTTCACTTTGAATTCACGACACTGGATTCAGGTTGTTTTTGCCACTGTCCTGCTTCCCAGGTCCTGAATAACTTACATACAGAAGTTACCTATGCTATCCAAACCAAAGAGTAAATAAAACTTACGTGTCTCTTCAACCACTACATCTTCAATTTTGGCTTTGCAACCTTGCTAGTTTTTCATGCATTAGTTTTTCATGCTAGTTATTCATGGCATCTATTGCAGACACTGGAAGCAGTGTTGAGAGACATTTTTATCACATTTTTTAATGTATAAATATACTGTCCCATAATAAATAACTAACTAATTAGCAGTAAAAAATAATCAAGTGCTTTATTTGGGAGTTCTTATATGATATTCATGGTATATTTCTATGCATGAGAGACATGAAAACTAAAGGAGTTATCACACCACCTTTTTAAATTTTTGTGTGTAAGATTATGACATATAAAGATATAGAAAATATAGTCCTCAATATGCTCCTACACAGATACATACAAATTTGAAATTCAATGGAAATGCACACCTACTGTTTCAATAATGATTGATCCCAAGTTGGTTTTGTAAGTGGATGTCAGCTTCAGAGTCAAAATAGTAAAAAAAAAACATCAAAGTATACACACATGTCAGTACTCTTTAATTTACATTATCTTGTTATCAGAAGCAATCATTTATTTTTCATTGATGTACTTCCATTAAAAACAGCAGTGATTATAAATGAAAGTAAGCATACTGTTGAATTTCAGACTTTACATTGTTTCCTAGTGATGGAAATCAATTTATGTTGGAGTTCTGTTCAAGTGAGATGTGGTTTTCAACTATCTGAGTGGTGAAGAGATCAGAGAGTGGGCAGCAGATGGAGAGGTGGCAGTAGCTTGTGCCTGGACTTTTGAACTTAGATAATTTCAGAATAATGCAGTCACTTATAAGTTTCAAGCCAGAGGCCAAAGGCTACAGAGTGTTTTTATCTTATAGTGTTTTGTTTTTGCCTTAAAAAGATACATTTGCTCCTGTGTTTCCGAAACCTCCATGGTCCTGCTTGTCATTGTCTTTGCCTGGTTTATCCTTCATTGATACTTCTTTTGTGACCTAAAACATATTCAGTTTTTGTAAACAATATATGCTGTGCTTGAAATGTGTGTCACCTAACAGCTGAGGCAAGGGTCCTTATGTAGTCAAAAATCAAGTTTATTAATTTTTGCTCAAATCTTCAAAAAAGACAAATAATTTTATAATCAGGACAAAGAACTTTTAACATAGAATCCTGGGCCCCATATTCATACTAAAATCAAGAACATTAGGAGAATGAGACAAAAAAGTGACCAAATTTATCTTCTGTCTCTATACACAAGCATTTTCTCTACCATTGACATAGAAAGGGGAAGAGAGAAAGGCATTTGGGAGAACACAGGCTTAGATCTTATCATGTGTGATTGCATGTAAGTATGTGAGTTATTTTCCTATTAAAGGGGTAAGATATTTGCTGATAATATAATTCAGCTTCTTAGTCCACTGGTACTAAGTTTTCAAATTTTAGTGAATAAATATTGAAGAAAATTATTTTTAAATGTATTTTACTCTTAATAAAAATCAATGGGTGATTTGTATGTATTATTTAAAGGAAGAAGGGATTCTGTTATTCTGTATTATCTCTCATTAAAAGATTGCAAAGGATTATTACCTACTTTTAAAATATTGCCATTAAAAGTAACCACAGTCTTTTCACATATTATGTGACAAATGATTTTTGCCATATACTCCAGGCATGAACTTCTTGAAGAAGCCCGGAGAAAAGGATTACCTTTTGCTCAGTGGGACGGACCCACCGTGGTTGCTTGGCTAGAGGTAAGAGAACCAAATCAGAAGACTCTTAAACCAATAACTATTAGCTTTATAATTGCTAGAGACAAATAAAGACAGTTTTCTGAAATCATAGATTCCCAGTAGCCTAGAATTGCTCATGAAAGAAATATTTGTTTTATCTATAGACTTGTGAGCAGTGTGAATTTACTCTAATCCTTTCTTGTGCTTATAGCAGAACAGACCATGCAGCGGGATAAAAAGAAGTGTCTCTAAATCTCCCCTTTCATTGGTAGAGGAGAAGATATGATTCTTGGGCCACATTTTGGTTGTTGTAAGGAAATATCTGTTCACATCCAGCAGTCCTCATCAACGGGCCTCAAAGTAGAGTTATATCCGAATTGAACATTTCTGTTACCCAAAATATAAAGGCCACATGATTCATATAGAGAATTGGTCTTTTCCTTATAGTTTAATTTTTGGGCCCAATTCTCAAAAGTTTAGGGACCAGCTGAGCATAGACACTTGGGATAAAGCAAAAGACTTAGCTTCTTGTTTCCCTTCTGTGTCTAAATTGAATAAACATTCAATTTAATTCATTTTGGTTCAATTAATTAATTCAATTCAATTCAAGCTAATAAAACAAGAACTACATTCAGCACAACTCCACAATACAGTGCTCTGGAAAAATAAAACAATATTTGAATGAAGAGAAGGGAGCAGAAACAGACTTTGACAGTGAGGGAAACACAGGTTTAATCACAGAGGGCTCTTTGATGTAGCTTGTCAGTAACATTCACTGCCCTTTGCGTTCACTTCTCCAATGTGGGCTCCCAGCAGCTATTAGCAAAGACCAATCTCAGGGAAAGAATAATCTAGACTTTTCTTGCCTAACAGAGGCAAAAACACACATTGTGTTAAGTGGTTTGAAGTGGTAAAGTTACCTACCTTCAATATCTTATCATATCTAGAGCTTGCTAAGTAATGAATGAAGAAAAATTGAATCTCATTTGGCTTTAAAAAATAGGCTTTCATAGGTAGATATAAAAACATGCTTTGCATTTTTTCTTGGACTAACTGGAACAAGTCTATATCTTGCTTTTATTATTTCAAATCAGGGAAATTTCGATGTATTAACAATCCAAATTACTTCTTCAAAACATATCTTTCAAATTACTACATTTTAAAATGCAATTATGAGACAAAAGGCTTTAAAAAACTCACCTAAAAAATGATAGGAATTTTTTATTCAGATTTCACTCCAATAAAATGAGCTATAGTTTGACAGAGAGCTGCTATTTTTATAAGTGAAGCATAAATTCTTCAGTGGGGAAATAAACAAATTTACTGACATTAAGGTGCTATGAAAATGACAGGCAGCAAAGATGATGCTAATTAAACCTATCCTGAGCACACAGAAACTGCTCATAATGTTATTCCTAATGTGACTCAAGTCATAAAACGGAATAAACAAGACGAATGAGCATGGTGAATGACAACTTTTAACTTTCACTTCCTTTAAGCACCTCCTTGAGTGCACAGTCTATAAAGAATGCAATATAGGAGAGAGTCTGATGCTTCACACACCGTTTGTCCACATCACAAACTCTTTAAAGTCAAATCACAGAATATACTGGTAATAATATATTGGCAAGCATTTGGGTAATGTTAACCAAAGTGGAAATCCACATATCTCAGAATAGAAAGGTAGAAAATTACTGGCAACCAGTGAAGGTACATTTAGATGTTTAGTTATTTTGAAGAGTTTGAGTTTATAAACTAAGAGATCAGTCACATCTTATATTGTCTCTCACATACCTGTCTCACCTGCCAAAAAATAGCATAAAACTGTGCAGTCACTATACTTATATCACCTCTCTACTTTATCTCAGTTGCAGCCAAGGCCTCATTGATTCAGACATTTGAGTTTTTGTTATTTTGCTTCTTTTTCCCTTTATAGTCTTTAATATTGTGCTTTGTATTGTCTGAAAGGGTGTTTGTATTAGTTATCTATTGCTGCATAACAAATTGTCCCCAAACGTAGCATTTATAATTTCACAGCTCCTACTGGATCAGATATAAGTAGGAAGATAGGAAATGTGGTTTGACTACACTGTATTCTTTGATCAAAATCACATGGAAGGCAATGGTATACATGTCTCACTTTGTGACAAAATTTCTCTGCACTCAATTCTAAAGAATTATAAATTGAAGTTGCTCATTAAACCTAGATTGAGCCCTTTACCCTATGAAACTTATGGCTATTCTTCTTATCCTTACATGTGGGGGGAATTTGAAGTTGTTTAGCTTAATACTTTTATCCCTAGCAATACATATTGGTTGTTAAAATTCAATTCTGGAGCCAGAATACCTCAAATTCAAACCTTGATTACATTATTACCTAACTGGTGCTTTGAACAAAGTACTCAATATCTCTGTGCATCCATCTCTTCTGGGGGAAATAGTAATAGCACTTATATCATTGGGCTGTGAGCAATAAAATGGAGTTCATACATGTAAGATACTTAGAAGAATCCCTAGAATATAAAAGTCACTAAAAATTAACTATTATTATTATTACTACTATCTGTGTGTTTTTCTTTTCCTGCCCGACAGCTCTGGCTAGGAATGCCTGCTTGGTACGTGGCAGCTTGCCGAGCCAACGTGAAAAGTGGTGCCATCATGTCTGCTTTATCAGACACAGAGATCCAGAGAGAGATTGGAATCAGCAATCCTCTGCATCGCTTAAAGCTCCGATTAGCAATCCAGGAGATGGTTTCCCTCACAAGTCCTTCGGCTCCTCCAACATCTCGAACTGTGAGTCAGTTTGCATTCCTCCCTTCCCCAGTGTTGAGCAAATAGCAGCATGTCTAAGTCCACAGAGCAAAATAGTACAGCACACATTTCAATGTCAGCATGAATTATTCTAAAGAGATTTACCGCGCTCTTCATTAACCTTGCTGCTGCTTTTAATAGGTTTTCAACTGAGGACCTGTGATTCATATCAGACTAGAAGGCTGCAACCAAGACAGGATTTTGAGCTAACATTTAGACTAGAGCTTAGATTTTTCTTCCTATCAAAAAGGTCCTGTGCTTACCACTTTTCAGAAATTTCTCTCCTCCTCCCCTCCCCTGCCCTCCCCTCCCCTCTCCTGCCCTCCTCTCCCCTCCTCTCCTCTCTTCTCGTCTCTTTCCTTCTCTTCTCTTCTCTTTTCTCTTTGGTTCTCTTCTCTTTCTCAGCTCCTCTCTTCTTTCTCCTCTCCTTCTTATCTCTTCTTCCCTTCCTTTGTCCTTTTCCCTTCCCTTCCTTCCCCATCCCTTTCCTTCTTTTCCCTTCCTCTCCCTTTCTTTTCCTTCTCTCTCCTCTCCTTCCTTCCCCTCCCCTCTTCTCTCCCTACCTCTCCTGTCCTCTTCCCTTCCCTTTTTTCTGTAATCCTCTCAAAAGATGAATTGTAAGCATTAGTATTTTCTGAAGACATAGTGCTAACTGATTAGTTTTTACACAATTCTTATAATTGTGAAAGTGTATAAGGTTTGATGTTTTATAAATATCAAGTGGTATACCTTCCTTCAAAATCTGTTTCTCATTCATAAATCCCTCATCCTTTTATAATTTTGTTCCTAATCTAATATTCATAAAGAATATATTATGAGAAAAGCTTCTATGATTAAAAATTCAAACATCAAGGAAAACTTCCATATGTTTCATTCTTTCCTTATTCCATTCCTGAATTACATAGTTGGGTGATAAAGGATCTGATTTCTATTGTTAACTAGATTTCTCCAGTCTCACTTCTTATCTAACATAACAAGGTATAGGACAAGGAGATAAATTTGGCAGTAGATAAAAGAAAAGAAGTATTGCTTTATTGAAGTTTTCGGACACAAAACCACTTAGTATAATTCTTTATATATGGTCTTAATCTGAAAGAATTTGGTTCGTAGTTTTATATTTATACTAACTTTTCTGCAAGTATTCTAGATGCTAATATCAGAAATACAAGGTCAGATTTAAAAGACATATCCATCTTGAATAATTCTACTTTGGCCGTTTCCTAAATAACATGCATTAAATATGTATGTAATTGTAAAATTCCTATGCTGTTTTTAAATGAATATAAATGTTCATTACTATACCTAGAGTATTAATCAAACTAAAAGATAATTCAGAATATGCTTAAAATAAAAACTGAGAAAGCCTTTGAAATACCTATTATAAACTGAAGTCAGATCTGACAAGTTTCCTGAAAAAAAAAATTTCCAGCTTTCAGCATCAGAACTGATCTATTTCATCACTCTCCTTCCAAGAGCAAATACAATAAAAAATTTTAAAAATTTCAAATATTGCATAATGAGAACATTCAAAGACTCAACTTTCAAATCAAAAGCTAAGATATACTTCATAATTTTTATTTAGCAAAATAAACATTGTCTATCTTTTTATTTCTTTCCAGCAATGGAGGGGTTGAATACTGCACACTAGGCAATTAATCTACCACTAGGCCTCACCTCAGCCCGTTTTCTTATTTATTTACTTATTTATTTATTTATGACACAGGATCTTGCTAAATTGCACAGACTGACTCTGACCTCAAACTCGTGATCCTCATGCCTTAGCTTCCCGAGTCACTGAGATTACAGACATGTGCCATGCCACCTAGCTGCAAAATCTTTCTTAACAGAAAATAGAAAATTCAAGTACTATTTTCTAAAAATGTTTAACTAAACTGAAGCAGTGAGACCTTTTCTCAAATAAAAAGTAAAAAATGGTCTAGGAGTGCAGCTCAGTGGTAGAGCACTTGTGAAGCATGTGTGAGGCCCTGAGTACCCTTGGTACCACATTAAAAAAAAAAAAAAAAAAAAACACAGACTCTGTTGATTTAGCCACAGTCAAGTTCAAAGGTTTTTGTTCAACACAGGATGCCAATAGTGCAAAACTGGTTTCGATTTCTTAAACATGTATGCTGATGATGGACGTTTGCAATTACTCTTTCTGCAATTTGTCTGCCTGCAGCATTCTTCCCACTCCAGAGTCACAAGACCTCCCCAATTTATCATTCCTTTATTGATCTCTGTTCACAAAACCTCTGAAAATCTTTGGCTTAAACCTCAAAAGACTGGGTTGTATTCCTTTCCTGAGTTACCATCCTGTGTACTTACAAAATCATTTTTAAATTCTCTCTTTTCTTGATTTATCCTCCGCTAGACTAAAAAAGAATAGTTATCAAATTTAGCCCCAGGCTTTAACTCATTGCCAGTTACTCTGTAAATATTCATCTTAAAAATAATTATTACATAAGTTACTTCCATCATTACTAAGGATATGAAATATGTATGGTCCTGAGTTCAGAAAAAGAAATTATATAAGGAAGAGAGGTTGAGCAGTAGATTTAATATGAGATGATATAGCTTAACTCCTGAATGAAATACAAGCAAAGTGCTGCAGAGTTTCAAGAAAGGAGAAACCACTTTTGGTTGTTAAGTCTTCAAAAAGAAATTATTTAAAGGGCAGAATATGTATTGTTTATAGCATTTAAGCTTTATATTTGTTTTTAGAATTAATAAATAATCTTGTAGTTTATCTGAAAAATACAGAAACATAGAAAAAACTTAAATTAATAAAATAATGATTACAGAGGTTATATTAATTTTTCACTCAATATTTTGGTAGATTTTTCCAGTCTTTATCACTTTATAAACTGTTATTTCACATAATACATTATTTTGCAGGGTTTTGTTTTGCTTTGTTTCTTGGTTGTGTTTTTATTTTATTTATTCATTTATTTTTGGCAGTACTGGGGGTTGAACTCACGGCCTTGCGCTTACATACTTTGCAAGTGCTGTACCACTGAGCTGCACCCCCAACCTCCCCCCAACTTTTGTTTTTGTTTTTGTTTTTTGAGACTGGGTCTTGCTAAATTACACAGACTGCCTCCCGAGTCGCTGGGATTACAGGGGTGTGCCACCATGCCTGGCTATTTTGCAGTTTTCTTCCAAAACTTAGTAAATATATTCTTCCTCATTTTACCAAATATTAAATGTCAAAATATTTGTCCCTTTCTGCATAGCTTCTTTTTGGAAATATATATATATATATATGTATATATATATATAT